>CAUYQU010013445.1:0-26882 GCA_963574635.1 Cheracebus regulus | reverse complement strand
TATAAAAAAATTGAATAGCTTCAGGTTTAAATTTGACTAATATAAAA
Source organism: Cheracebus regulus (assembly GCA_963574635.1). Classification (NCBI taxonomy): domain Eukaryota; kingdom Metazoa; phylum Chordata; class Mammalia; order Primates; family Pitheciidae; genus Cheracebus; species Cheracebus regulus. Next base: position 26,835 of record CAUYQU010013445.1, on the reverse strand, counting down.
AAAAAAAAAAAAAAAAAAAAAAAAAAAAAAAAAAAAACCTATAATGAAATCATTATGTAAAAAAAAAAAGAAAGAAAAAAAAAACCAAACCTGGGTTCCAGCATCTCTCTGGGCACAAGGGGAGACTCAGCTTCCCGTCTGGAACACAGGGCATTGCTATGGAAGTCCACGTCCAAAGTCAAGTGCTGCATCTGCCTGCATGCCAAGCCCTGGGCCAGGCGGACGGGTCCCATGAGAGGAGTCAAGCTTGGTCCTGTTCTGTAGGACTCCCAGGCCAAAGACGGGGTCCCCATGCTCGCCAGGCTGGTCTCGAACTCCTAACCTCAAGTGATCTGCCCACCTCAGCCTCCCAAAGTGCTGGGATCATGGGCATGAGCCATTGCGCCTAGCCCCTTCCTTCCTATTTACATAATACCCTTCCATGACCCAGGACTTGGCTTTAATGTCAACACCTCAGAAGACACCCCCACCCCAACCCATGGGCAAAAATACCCACACCCAGGTGTTTCTTTCAAAAACCTCTCACTCTTGGAAATGATCTTTGTGGCTACATTTTCTTTTCTTTTCTTTTTTTTTTTTTTTTTGAGACGGAGTTTCGCTCTTGTTACCCAGGCTAGAGTGCAATGGCTCGATCTCGGCTCACTGCAACCTCCGCCTTCTGGGCTCAAGCGATTCTCCTGCCTCAGCCTCCTAGGTAGCTGGGACTACAGGCGCGCACTACAATGCCCAGCTAATTTTTGCATTTTTAGTACAGACAGGTTTTCACCATGTTGGCCAGGATGGCCTCAATCTCTTGACCTCGTGATCCACCCCTCTCGGCCTCCCAAAGTGCTGGGATTATAAGCGTGAGCCACTGTGCCTGTGGCTACATTTTCATGAGGTTGGGAACGTAGTTGATCCCCAGTTCATGCCATTGTGCCTGGCATATACTAGGTGAGGTTGTCTCCTTGGGGGAAAAGGAGGGTGCTGGCCATCATAGCAAAGTTTCAGAAACATCTACCCTCTGAGTCCCCCAGACTGCCCCTAGCAGTGCCCCAGGATTTATAGCCAGAACTTTATTGGTTGACCGATTGATTTTTGAGACGGAGTCTTGCTGTGTCGCCCAGGCTGAAGTGCAGTGGTGCAATCCCAACTCACTGCAGCCTTGAACTCCTTGGCTGGGGTGATCTTTCCACCTCAGCCTCTTGAGAAGCTGGCACCACAGGCACACATCACCATGTCCAGCTAATTTTTGTAGAGACAGGGTCTTGCTATGTTGCCCAGGCTGGTCTCGAACTCCTGGAGTCAAGTGATCCAATCACCCCGGCCTCTCTAAGTGCTAGGATTATAGGTGCGAGGCACCACACCCGGCCTGTAGTCCCAGCTACCTGGGAGGCAGAAGACACATCAGACCTGTACCCCCTCTCCCTGCACCAGGTACTGAGAGCTGTCTCCCAGACCTGGGAAGCCCGTGGGCTCAACATGCAGGGCAGATGCATCTCAAAGCAGTTTTATGTGAATTCCTGCAGGGAGCTGTCTCCAACGGCTATCCTCACCACCTCGAGGCTGGGGAGGTCCATCTGTCTACCAGACTCAGAAAACGCGCTAACAGCCTCCTTGCCCTGCCCGAGCCTCCAGGCCTGCCCCCAGCATGGCTGGGTTCCCCCAAGGCCCGGGTCTGACCACCCCTTCCTGGCCCGACCATCCCTTCCCGGCCCTCGTTGGATGCTGAAGACATTTCTCCTTATTCCGCTGGAATTTTCCTCGCGGGCCCTGCCAGCACCTCCAGAAACACATGAAAGGGAAATGTTTCCAGTCTGAGCAGAGCTGTTTTATGGCTCTCCAGGCCAGGAGTCCGACCACAGAGTGGAAAGGGTTCGTCATACCACCGTTTCTCCTGCTGAGAGGCTCAGACCCAGCCCGCCCTCCCACGCCCTCCTTGGAAGCCAGGGTTCTGCAGGGGTTTTCTTTTTCTTTTCTTTTTTTTGAGAGAGGGTCTTGCTCTGTCGCCCAGGCTGGAGTGCAGTGGCGAGATCTCAGCTCACTGCAGCCTCTACCTCCTGGGATCAAGCGATCCTCCGACCTCAGTCTCCTGAGTAGCTGGGACTGCAGTCTCTTGCCACCCCCAACGCCCGGCTATCTTTTTCCAACCTTTTGTAGACATGGGGTCTCCCTATGTTGCCCAGTTTGATCTTGAACTCTTGGGCTCAAGTGATCCTCCTGCCTCAGCCTCCCAAAGTGCTGGGATGACAGGCATGGGTCGTTGCAGCCAGCCTCTGCAGGGTTTTTCGAGCTAAGGAAGGTTTCCCCTGCCCTTGTCCCCCTGACTGGGGAGCAATTCCCTAAAAAAATAGAGGTTGGGGACCAGGAGCAGTGGCTCAAGCCTGTAATCCCAGCACTTTGGGAGGCTGAGGCAGGCAGATCACGAGTTCAGGAGTTCGAGACCAGTCTGGCCAACATGGTGAAACCCACCCCCGCCCATCTCTACTAAAAAATACAAAAATTAGCTGGGCATGGTGGCACGTGCCTGTAATCCCAGCTACTCAGGAGGCTGAGGCAGGAGAATCGCTTGAACCCGGGAGGCTGCATTCCAGCCTGAGCAACAGAGTGAGACTCTGTCTCAGAAAAAATAAATAAATAAAATGCACAGTCCCATGGCATTCAGTACACACGCCGTGTTGTGCAATCACCACCTCCATCGACTTCCAGAATATTTCATCACCCTGTAAAGACGCTCCGTTCCCATCTGCAGTCACTCCCCCTTCCCTCCCCAGGCCCTGGCAACCACGAACCTGCTTTCTGTCTCCATGGATTTGCCTGTTCTGGGCACGTCCTCTAAATGGAATCACACACAATGTGACATTCTGTGTCTGGCGTCTTTCACTGGGCGCGTGTTTCTGGGGTCCTTCTGCCCTGCAGCGTGGAGGAGCGCCTCCTTCCTTTTCATTTGGTTTTTATTTTGTGCTTCATTCCTTTTTGTGGCTGAATCATATTCCATTGCATAGATGGACCACATTTTGTTTACACACTCGTCTGTTGATGGACATTTGGATGGCTTCTAGTTTTTGGCTATTTTATTTCCTTTTATTTATTTTATTTTATTTTTGAGACAGAGTCTCGCCCTGTCACACAGGCTGGAGTAGAGTGGCGCGATCTCGGCTCACTGCAACCTCTGCCTCCTGAGTTTAACAGATTTTCCTGCCTCAGCCTCCAGAGTAGCTGGGACTGCTAGTGGGCACCACCATGACCAGCTAATTCTTGTATACATATATTTTTAAATGCAGTCTTGCTCTGTTGCCCAGGCTGGAGTGCAGCGGTGCAATCTCGGCTCACTGCAACCTCTGGCTCCCTGGTCCAAGCGATTCTCCCGTCTTAGCCTCTCAAGTAGCTGGGACTACAGGCGCCCGCCACCATACCTGGCTAATTGTTTTTTTTTTTTTTTTGAAACGGAGTTTAGCTCTATCGCCCAGGCTGGAGTGCAATGGCGCAGTCTCAGCTCACTGCAGCCTCCACTTCTCCAGTTAAAGTGATTCTCCTGCCTCAGCCTCCCAAGTAGCTGGGATTATAAGCGCCTGCCATCATGCCCATCTAGTTTTTTTTCTTTTTAGTAGAGATGGGGTTTCACTATGTTGGCCAGGCTGGTCTCGAACTTCTGACCTCATGATCCTCCTGCCTCAGCCTACCAAAGTTCTGGGATGACAGGCGTGAGCCACCGTGGCCAGCCTGTCTTTGTATTTTTAGTGGAGATGAGCTTTTACCATGTTGATCTCCAACCCCCAACCTCAGGTGATTGCCCGCCTCAGTCTCCTAAAGTGCTGGGATTACAGGCATGAGCCACAATCCCCAGCCCAGATTCACATTACTGGTTATGACAGTTTTCAAGTTGGCTAGGCACAGTGGCTGATGCCTGTCATCTCAGCACTGTGGGAGGCCGAGGCGGGAGGATCTCTGTGCCCAGGAGTTTGAGACCAGCCTGGGCAACATGGCGAGAAGAAAAAAGCAAAAATTAGCTGGTTGTAGTGGTGTGTGCCAGCAGTCCCAGCTACATGGGAGGCCAAGGCAGGAGGATTGCTTGAGCCTAGGAGGCTGAGGCTGCAGTGAGCCATGATCGTGCCACTGCACTCCAGCCTGGGCACGGATTACAGAGGCAGAGACTGCAGTGACACGGCCGTAAGTCAAGGCGTGCCTGGAGCTGCCAGGAGCTCGAAGAAACAAAGGAGGGGCCGGGCGTGGCGGCTCACACCTGTAATCCCAGCACTGTGGGAGGTCGAGGCAGGCAGATTACCTGAGGTCAGGAGTTCGAGACCAGCCTGGCCAACAAGGTGAAACCCCATCTCTACTAAATACAAAAAAAAATTAGCCAGGTGTGGTGGCATGCATCTGTAGTCCCAGCTACTCGGGAGGCTGAGGCAGGAGAACTGCTTGAACCTGGGAGGCAGTGGTTGCAGTGAGCCAAGATCGCGCCATTGCACTCCAGCCTGGGTGACAGAGAGAGACTCTCAAAAAAATAAAAAAGAAAAAAAGTCGGGCACAGTGGCTCACGTTTGTAATCCTAGCACTTTGAGAGGCCAAGGTGGGTGGATAACGAGGTCAGGAGTTTGAGACCAGCCTGGCCAACATAGTAAAACCCCCGTCTCTACTAAATACAAAAAATTAGCCAGGTGTGGTGGTGTGCGCCTGTAATCTCAGCTACTTGGGAGGCTGAGGCAGGAGAATCACTTGAACCTGGGACGCAGCGGTTGCAGTGAGCCCAGATCACACCATAGAGACTCTGCCTCTAAAAAGAAAGCGAAAAAAGAAGGAAGGAAGGAAAGAAAGATCCTCTCCTAGAGCCGTCAGAGGGTGTCCGCCCTGCTGACACCTTGGCTTTGTTCATCCAGCTCCCAGAACTGCAACTGAATACATTTCTGTGGTTGCAAGCCGCTCAGCTTGTAGTAACGTGTGTGGCAACCTCAGGAAGCCAACACGGATTGAGTGTCAGAATCTTGGGGCTTCATCATTGGGAAGTCAGTGACATTGACAGAAACACACAGATAAAAGTAAAATTACACCTGAGCAAAGAGGGAACATGGTCATGGCCTTCACGAAGGAGCATGTCGGAAGGCCAGTGAAAGCTTCCCTGAAACCCAGCGTTTGAGTCAACATCTAAAGGTGTTCGTGTCTGGGTATGGTGGCTCAGGCCTGGAATCCCAGAATTTTGGGAGGCCTGGGCAGGAGAACTACTTGAGCCCAAGGGTTCAAGACCAGCCTGGGCAACACAGTGAGACCCCATGCCTACAAAACAAAATTTATTTTAAATTAACTGGACATGGTGGTATGCGCCTGTAGTCTTAGCTACTTGGGAGGCTGAAGCAGGAGGATCTCCCGAGCCCGGGAGTTGGAGGCTACAGTGAGCCATGATTGTGCCACTGCACTCCAGCATGGGTGACAGAGCAAGACCCTGTCTCTAAAATTAAATTGAATTAAAAATTTATAGAAATTCAAAAGTGTTAGAGGCCAGGTGTGGTGGCTCATGTCTGTAATCCCAGCACTTTGGGAGGCCAAGGTGGGCAGATCATGAGGTCAGGAGTTTGAGATAAGCCTAGCCAACATGGTGAAACCCCATCTCTCTCTCTTTTTTTTTTTTTTTTTTTTGAGGTGAAGTTTCACTCTTGTTGCCCAGGCTAGAGTGCAGTGGTACGATCTTGGCTCACTGCAACCTCCGCGTCCCAGGTTCAAGTGATTCTCCTGCCTCAGCCTCCCGAGTAGCTGGGATTACAGGCATGCACCACTATACCCGGCTACTTTTTGTATTTATAGTAGAGATGGGGTTTCTCAATGTTGGTCAGGCTGGTCTTGAACTCCCGACCTCAAGTGATCCGCCCACCTCGGCCTCCCAAAGTGCTGGGATGACAGGCGTGAGCCACCACACCCGGCTCCTTGTCTCTACTAAAAATACCAAAATTAGCTGGGCATGGTGGTAGGTGCCTGTAATCTTAGCTACTCAGGAGGCTGAGGCAGGAGAATTGCTTGAACCATGAAGGTGGAGGTTGCGGTGAGCCGAGATGGTGCCATTGCACTCCAGCCTGGGTGACAGAGCAAGATTCCATCTCAAAAAAAAAAAAAAAAAGTGTGAGCGAAGGATGCAGGGAATAGCATTCCAAGCAAAGGGAACAGCCTGTGCAAAACTCTGAAACCAGAGGACACTGTGCTTTTAAAGAGCAGAAAGAAAGCCTTGGCTGGGCGCGGTGGCTCAAGCCTGTCATCCTAGCACTTTGGGAGGCCGAGGTGGGTGGATCACCTGAGGTCAGGAGTTCAAGACCAGCCTGGCCATCATGGTGAAACCCCATCTTTAAAAAAAAAAAAAAAAAGAAAGAAAGCCTTGTGTCCGGAGGGGCATCGGGCCAAGGGAGTAGGGGATAAGTGAGGGGTATCAGCAGGACTGGACCGTGCTGCAAGGGAGAAAATGGGCAGGTTTTGAATGCATCAGAGATACAAACAGTTCTATGGTTTGAAAAGACATCAGTCGTGCAGTGATCCTCATTTTGTTTTTAAGCCATCTGCTGCGGCTGGTCGAGGTGGCTCACGCCTGTAATCCCAGCACTTTGGGAGGCCAAGGCAGGCAGATCCCCTGAGGTCAGGAATTCGAGACCAGCCTGGCCAACATTGTGAAACCCCCATCTCTACTAAAAATACCAAAATTAACCGTGGTGGCGTGTGCCTGTAATCCCAGCTACTCGGGAGACTGAGGCATGAGAATGGCTTGAACCGGTGAGGTGGAGGTTGCAGAGAGTGGAGACTGCACCACTGCACTCCAGCGTGGAAGACAGAGCTAGACTCTGTCTCAAAAAAAAAAAAAAGATGTCTGCTGCATAGGTAATACGTATGATTAAAGAAAAATTGAATATAGAAAAAAGGAAAACACAAACAAAAGAGGTCTAGTGCTACTAAATTGGAGGAATTGTTTTTATTATTTATTTATTTATTTTTGAGATGGAGTCTCGCTGTGTCGCCCAGGCTGGAGTGCAGTGCCACAATCTCAGCTCACTGCAACCTCCGCCTCCCGGGTTCAAGCAAGTCTCCTATCTCAGCCTCCTGAGTAGCTGGGACTGCAGCCAGGCACCACCAGGCCTGGCTAATTTTTTGTGTGTTTTTAGTAGAGACAGGGTTTCACCATATTGGCCAGGCTGGTCTTGAACTCCTGACCTCAGGTGATCCACCCGCCACAGCCTCCCCAAGTGCTGGGATTACAGGTGTGAGCCACGGTGCCCAGCCTGTTTTTATTATTTATTAATACTTTACTATTACTACTTTTAGGAAAACAGCTTGCCCTGTGAAAAACACAGGGTCTGGTCTTTGGTGATTCTGCTATAGTGGGTTTGCTTCTGGGCACAGGAGACCAGCAAAAGGACCAAGAGGCTGATTTTTTTTTTTTTTTTTGAGATGGAGTTTTGCTCTTATTGCCCAGGCTGGCATGCAGTGGCGCCATCTTGGCTACCCACAACCTCTACCTCCCGGGTTCAAGTGATTCTCCTGCCTCAGCCTCCCAAGTAGCTGGGATTACAGGCATGCACCACCATGCCTGGCTAATTTTTGTATTTTTAGTAGAGATGGGGTTTTTCCATGTTGGTCAGTCTGGTCTCAAACTCCCAACCTCAGATGATCCGCCCACCTCCCAGAGTGCTGGGATTATAGCTGTGAGCCACTGCGCCTGGCCAAGAGCCTGATTTTTTTATTTTTTATTTTTTTAAAAATAAAGACGAGGTTTCACCATGTTGGTCAGGCTGGTCTTGAACTCCTGACCTCAGGTGATCCACTTGCCTTGGCCTCCAAAGTGCTTGGATTACAGGCATGAGCCACCACACCCGGCCAGCCTGATTTTTTTTTTAAGAGACAAGTCTTGTTTTGTTGTCCAGCCTAGAGAGCAATGGTGTGATCATATAAACTGTAGACTCCACCCACTGGGATCAAGTAATCCTCCTGCCTCAGCCTCCTGAGCAGCTGGGACTATAGGCATGTGCCACCACATCCCACTCAGTTTTGCATTTTTTTGTAGGCATGGGTTTTCACCATGTTGCCCGGGCAGGTATTGAACTCCTGGGCTCAAGCGATGCTCCCGCTTCGACCTTGCAAAGAGTTGGGATTACAGGCTAGAGCCACACCATCTCCATTTGATCTTGTCACCATCTAACACACGACACCAGTTTTATTCCTGATGGCTTTGCTTATTGTCCGTCTCTCTCTAGAATGTCGGCTACATGGGGTCACATGGTGATCTGTGAATTGGGGACAGTGACACCCACCTCGATGTGTATATTGGGTAGGGGACCACGGGGCCCACCAGGAAATGTTATTTGGTCCCCTCCTCCCCCGTCACGCCTTCCAAAACAGCCTCAGTATCTGGATGTGGTGGCTCATGCCTGTAATCCCAGCACTTTGGGAGACTGAGGCAGGAAGATTATTTGAGGCTAGAAGTTTGTGACCAGCCTGGGTAACATAACAAGACCCCTGTCTCTACAAAAAAATTATAAAATTAGGTGTCTCTCACTTAAATTTAAAAAAAAAATTAGCCAGGTGTAGTGACCCATGCCTGTAATCCCATCTACTCAGGAGGCTGAGGTGGCAGGATTGCTTTAGCCCAGGAGGTTGAGGCTGCAGTGAGCTATGATCGTGTCACTGGACTTCAGCCTGGATGACAGAGTGAGACCCTGTCTCAAACAAGCAAACCAACAATAATAAAACAGCCAGTGAACTTCCATCCAAAATATATCCCAAGCCGGGCATGGTGGCTCATGCCTGTAATCCCAGCACTTTGGGAGGCCAAGGTGGGCGGATCACTTGAGGCCAGGAGTTTGAGACCAGTCTCGCCAACATAGTAAAACCTCATCTCTAGTAAAAATACAAAAATTAGCTGGGCGTCATGGTGCATGCCTGTGATCCCAGCTACTAGGAGGCTGAGGCAGGAGAATTGCTTGAACCCTGGAGATGGAGGTTACAGTGAGCAGAGATCATGCCACTGCACTCCAGCCTGGGGGACTGAGCACAACTCTGTCCCAAAAAAAAAAAAAAAAAAAAAAAAAAAAGCACTTTGGGAGGCTGAGGCGGGTGGATCACGAGGACAAGAGATGGAGACCATCCTGGCCAACATGGTCAAACCCCGTCTCTACTAAAAAAAAAAAAAAAAAACTACAAAAATCAACTGGGCATGGTGGCACGTACCGGTAGTCCCAGCTACTCGGGAGGCTGAGGCAGGAGAATTGCTTGAACCTGGGAGGCGGAGGTTGCAGTGAGCCGAGATCATGCCACTGCACTCCAGCCTGGTGCCTGGTGACAGAGTGAGACTCTGTCCCAGAAAAAAAAAAAAAAAATCAAAAACCAAAAAGCAAAATATATCCCAGCCTGAAGCCTGGCCTGGGAATACAAAGGGGTCCCCAGGGGCTGCTTTCCTCCCCAAACGCTGGCAGCACCCTTCACTACCCTCAATAGCAGCCTTGAGTTTCTGCAGAAACCAGACCTCTGAGGCCAAGCCAAAACCCACCTCTCCAACATGCTAGCACGTCCCCAAAAAAGCAACCTGTGATCGCAGAATCAAGGTGGCTGCCTGCTTGCTCCCTGCCACCCGAGGTTTACACAGACCCACAGTCTCCTTCAAAGACACCGTTCAGAGCAAGGAGAGCTCTGACATAGACACACACACACACACCTATTTTTCTTTTTGCTACCAGCATGCCCGCGTGTGCTTGAGGGTTGGCTGTGTATCCAGATCCTACAAGGGGCTCCTTTGAAACAGGAACGGGGCCACAGAGGAGAGACCCATAGGAACTCACAAGTGTCCACTTTTCCTAGGGAGGAGTGCAGAACACAGAGCGTCCCGGGTGCACCCAAGCTGGCCACGCCTCTGCGAGGGCCGCCACCTCGAGGGCCACGTCTCAGGAAGCTGGGCACTCAACAAAAAGGGTTCCTTTTTTTTTTGAGACCGTGTCTCACACGGTCACCCAGGCTGGAGTGCAATGGTGCGATCTCGGCTCACCGCAACCTCCGCCTTCCAGGTTCAAGCGATTCTCCTGCCTCAGCCTCCTAGTAGCTGGGATCACAGGCACCCATAACCACGCCCGGCTAATTTTTGTATTTTTTTAGTAGAGGTGGGATTTCTTTTTTGTTTTTTCTTTTTCTTTTGAGATGGAGTTTTGTTCTTGTTTCCCAGGCTGGAGTGCAATGCGCCATCTCGGCTCACTGCAGCCTCTGCCTTCCGGGTTCAAGCGATTCTCCTCCCTCAGCCTCCCAAGTAGCTACAGGCATGCGCTACCACGCCTAGCTAAATTTTTTTTTTATTTTCAGCAGAGACGGAGTTTCTCCCTGTTGGTCAGGCTGATCTCCAACTCCCGACCTCAGGTGATCTGCCCGCCTTGGCCTCCCAAAGTGCTGGGATTACAGGCATGAGCCACCATGCCCTGCCAACAAAGGGAGTTTTGAAGACACCCCCACCTGAGCTGCGAGAAGCCAACGCAAGATCCTAAATATCCTTTTACCAAACTTGTGGAATTTCTCTGCAGCAGCCAGGGCCAACGCTTACCCTCGAGGGACCTCTCTTGGTACGAAGGAAAAATTCCATTTTTCTGGACCTGGGGAAGCTGATGTGGAACTCAAGGAGGGGCCAGGCTACGCTGAGAGCAGACGCAGGGTAGGCTATAAATTTAGGGCTCCAGGCTCAGGGGAGTGACCAGGCTGGTTTAGGTCTCCAAGCAGGACAGTGCTAGGGTTGGCTTCATTCAATTTTTTTTCTTTTTTTCTGAGATGGAGTCTTGCTGTGTCGCCTAGCCTGGAGTGCAGTGGCATGATCTCGGCTCCCTGCCACCTTTGCCTCCTGGGTTCACACAATTCTCCTGCCCCAGCCTCCCAAAATGCTGGGGTTACAGGCATGAGCCACAGTGCACAGCCTCATTGGATTTTTAAATTTTTTTTGAGATGGGATCTTGCTATGTTGCCCAGGCTGGTCTAGAATTCCTGGGCTCAAGGGATCCTTTTGCCTTAGCCTCCTGAGTAGCCAGGACAACAAGTGCATACTGCCATCCTGGCAAGGTTGGCCTCATTCTTTCTGGAACCCAGCCTAGACTGGGAGGGAGAGACAACTGCAATAAAGACCCCTGGAGACTTCAGTGTTTTTCTTTCTTTCTTTCTTTTTAATTTTTGTTTTTATAGAGATGGGGTTTCACCATGTTGGCCAAGCTGGTCTCGAACTCCTGGCCTCAAGTGATCCACCCACCTCGGCCTCCCAAAGCACTGGGATTACAGGCGTGAGCCACTGTGCCTGGCCGAGACTTCAGTGTTATCTGAAACATTTAAAAAGTTTCAGCCGGGTGCGGTGGCGCGTGCCTGTAGTCCCAGCTACTCGGGAGGCTGAGGTGGGAGGATCGCTTGAGCCCAGGAGTTCTGGGCTGCAGTGCGCTATGCCGATCGGGTGTCCGCACTAAGTTCGACATCAATATGGTGACCTCCCGGGAGCGGGAGCGGGGGACCACCAGGTTGCCTAAGGAGGGGTGAACTGGCCCAGGTCGGAAACGGAGCAGGTCAAGACTCCCGTGCTGATCAGTAGTGGGATCGCGCCTGTGAATAGCCACTGCACTCCAGCCTGGGCAACATAGCGAGACCCCGTCTCTAAAAAAAAAAAAGAAAAGAAAAGAAAAGAAAAAAAAAGTTTCAATAGGCCCAGGCGTGGTGGCTCATGCCTATAATCTCAGCACTTTGGGAGGCCGAGGCGGGTGGATCACCTGAGGTCAGGAGTTCAAGACCAGCCTGGCCAACATGGTGAAACTCTGTCTTTAAAAAACAAAAAGTTTCAATAATGGGCTGGGCGCCATGGCTCATGCTTGTAATCCCAGTACTTTGGGAGGTTGAGGTGGGCAGATTACCTGAGGTCAGGAGTTCGAGACCAGCCTGGCCAAGATGGTGAAACCCCATCTCTACTAAAAATATAAAAATTAGCCAGGCATGGTGATGGGTGCCTGTAATCCCATCTACTTGGGCTGAGGGCCAAGAATCGCTTGAACCCGGGAGGCAGAGGTTGCAGTGAGCAGAGATCGCACCACTGCACTCTAGCCTGGGCAACAGAGTGAGACTCTGTCTCAAAAACTAAAAAATAGGCCAGGCGCGATGGCTCACGCCTATAATCCCAGCACTTTGGGAGACCAAGGTGGACGGATCATCTGAGGTCGGGAGTTCAAGACCAGCCTGGCCAATATGGAGAAACTCTATCTCTACTAAAACTAGAAAATTAGCTGGGTGTGGTGGTGGGCACCTGTTATCCCCGCTACTTGGGAGGCTGAGGCAGGAAAATTACTTGAACCCGGGAGGCAGAGGTTGTGGTGAACCAAGATCACGCCACTGCACTCCAACCTGGGCGACAGAGCGAGACTCCGTCTCAAAAAATAATAATTAATGGCCGGGCATGGTGGCTCACGCCTGTAATCCAAGCACTTCGGAGGCCAAGGCGGGTGGATCACCTGAGGTCTGGAATTCAAGACCAGCCTGACCAACATGGTGAAACCCTGTCTTATTTTAAAAAAAAAAAAGAAAATAACAATAATTATTATTATTATTAAATAAATAAAAACAACAAGTAAATGCAGATGCCTGGGTCCACCCAGGACTCTCTTAAGCTGAGTGCCTGGGTGGAGGTGAGGGTAATCCTCGGAGACTGTGCCCCTCGAATCTGAGATGTCTGCGTCCAGGGGGTTCTCTCAGTGCCTTTGAAAATCCTTTTGTCCCTTCTGGGACAAATTCTCTTGTTTTTGTTTTGTACGCGGCCGATGATTTCTTTTTTGAGACAGTCTCACACTGTTGCCCAGGCTGGAGTGCAGTGGTGCAATTTTGACTCACTGCAACCTCTACCTCCTGGGTTCAAGTGATTCTCCTGCCTCAGCCTCCAGAGTAGGTGGGACTACAGGCATGCATCACAACACCCGGCTAATTTTTGTATTTTTAGTAGAGATGGGGTATCCTCATGTTGGTCAGGCTGGTCTTGAACTCCTAACCTCGTGATCCGCCCGCCTCAGCCTCCCAAAGTGCTGGGATTACAGGCATGAGCCACAGGCCTGGCCTTCTTTTAGGTGATTTTTTTGAGTCTCCAGGTGAATCCTACTTCCCAAGCTCCATGCCAGATTCAAAGATAGCCCACGTCTCTGTCTAACCCTCAGTCTCTCCCCTTGGAAAATGGGTTGTTACCACCTGCTCTCAGAATTGCTGGGCACTGCTTGTTAACTGATGGTATCCTGTGTTTGTTTCACACTAAGGTTTCACAATCTCAGCATGTTGACATCTGGGGCTGGACAGTTCATATTTTGGGAGGGACTGTCCCATGCATAGGATGTTTAGCAGCCTCCCTGGCCTCCACCCACTAGATGCCAGTAAAGAGTTGCTGGATTCCGCAAATACGAACACAGAAAACCCAGTTAAACATAAACTGCAGATAAACAAATACTGCTTCTGCCTAAGTATGTCCCAAATTTTGCATGGCACATACTTATACTAAAAAGACATTTGAGGGCTGGGTCCTGTGGCTCACACCTGTAATCCCAGCACTTTGGGAGGCTGAGTCAGGCGGATCACGAGATCAAGAGATCCAGACCATCCTGGCTAACACGGTGAAATCCTGTCTCTAAAAAAAAAAAAAAAAAAAAAAAATGATATTTGAGCCAGGTGTGGTGGCTCACGCCTGTAATCCCAGCACTTTGGGAGGCCAAGGTGGGCAAATCAGTGAGGCCAGGAGTTCAAGACCTGCCTGGTCAACATGGTGAAACTCCGTCCCAATTAAAAATACAAAATTATAAGCACCCCCTCAGTATCTTGTAGAAGCAAAGAAAGAAAGAAAAAAAACTGAAAAAAAAAAAAATACACAATTAGTTGGCTGTAGTGGTGCATGCCTGTAATTCCAGCTACTCTGGAGGCTGAGGCAGGAGAATCGCTTGAACCCGGGAGGTAGAGGTTGCAGTGAGCTGAGATTGTGCCATTGCACTGCAGCCTGGGCAACAAGAGTGAAATTCCACCAAAAAAAAAAAAAACAAAAACAAAAACAAAGACATATGAACTAGGTGCAAAAAAAAAAAAAAAAAAGACATCTGCGTCGAGCATGGCTCATGCCTGTAATCCCAGCACTTTGGGAGGCCGAGGTGGGCAGATTGCTTGAGCTCAGGAGTTTGAGATTAGCCTTGGCAGCATAGCAAAACCCCATCTCTACAAAAAAATACAAGTAATCAGCCAGGCATGGAGGTGTGCACCTGTAGTTCCAGCTACTTAGGGGGCTGAGGCCGGAGGATCATTTGAGCCCAGGAGGTTGAGGCTGCAGTGAGCCAAGATTGCACCACTGCACTCCAGCCTGGTTGACAAATTGAGACCCTGTCTCAAAAAAAAAAAATTAAAAAGGGACATTTGAGGCCGGGCGCGGTGGCTCACACATGTAATCCAAGCACTTTGGAGGCCAAGGTGGGCGGATCACCTGAGGTCAGGAGTTCAGGACCAGCTTGACCAACATGGTGAAACCCCATCTTTATTTAAAAAAAAAAAAAGGGGGACATTTGACCAGGAGTTTGAGGCTGTAGTGAGCTATGATCGCACCACTGCCGAGTAGCCTGGGCCACAGAGGGAGACCTGGTCTGAAAAAAAAGTCTTATTGAAAAGTAATGTTAAGACAACTGGATATCCACCTGCAAAAGAATGAAATGGAATCCCTGCTATATACAGTAATCAACCTCCAGGAGCTTGGATTTGGCAGTGGTTACTTAGGTATGATATCAAAAGAACGAGGAAGAAAGGTTTATTAAACTTCATCAATATTGAAAACTTGCCTGCTGAAAATGATTCCATCAAGAAAGTGAAAATCACAATTCACAGAATGGGAGGAAACATTTGCAAATCATGTATCTGACAAGGGATTTGTATCCAGAATAGAAAAAGAACTCTTATAACTCAACAGTGAAGAGGTAAATAACCCAATGTATTTGTTTGTTTGTTGTTTTTGAGATGAAATCTTGCTCTGTCACCAGGCTGGAGTGCGGGGGCGTGATCTCGGCTCACTGCAACCTCCGCCTCCTGGGTTCAAGCAATTCTCCTGCCTCAGTCTCCCTAGTAGTTGGGATTACAGGCGTGTGCCACCACGCCCAGCTAATTTTTGCTTTTTTAGTAAAGATGGGGTTTCACCATGTTGGCCAGGATGGTCTTGATCGCCTGACCTTGTGATGCACGTGCCTCGGCCTCCCAAAGTGCTGGGATTACAGGTGTTAAAGTTTTTGGTTTTATTTTTGATAGGGAGGCACCTTGCTATGTTGCCCAGGCTGATCTCAGTCTCCTAGCCTCAAGCGATTCTCCCTCCTCGACCTCTCAAAGCACTGGATGGTGTATTTTCTTATAAGGGCACTGATTGCATCATGGGATCCTCCCCTCATGACCTCATCTAACCATGATCACCTCCTAGAGGACCATCTTCTTTTTTTTTAATTTTTTTTAATTTTAATTTTTTTTAAAGACGAGTTTCTCCATGTTGGTCAGGGTGGTCTCGAACTTCCAACCTCAGGTGATCCGCCTGCCTCAGCCTCCCAAAGTGCTGGGATTACAGGTGTGAGCCACCATGCCCAGCTGAGGCCTCATCTTCTAATACTATCACACAGGGGGTTAAAATTTCACCAGATGCATTTTTTGTTTGTTTGTTTGAGACAGAATCTAATTCTGTCACCCAGGCTGGAGTGCAGTGGTGTGATCTCGACTCACTGCAGCCTCTGGTTCAAGCAATTCTCCTGCCTCAGCCTCCCTCAGCTGGGATTACAGGCACACGCCACCATGCCTCGCTAATTTTTGTATTTGTAGTAGCGAAGGGATTTCACCATGTTGGCCAGGCTAGTCTCAAACTCCCAGCCTCAGGTGATCTGCCCTCCTCCTAGGCCTCCTAAAGTGCTGGGATTACAGGTGTGAACCACCGTGCCCAGCCACCATGTGCATTTTACAGAGACAAAAACATTCTGTTCATAACAGGCACTAAGATCATTCAACGGGGGACAGAAGAACATCTTCAGCCAATGGTGCTAGAATGACTTAGCATCCACAGGCAAAGGAATGAGGTTGGATCCTCCCTCCTACCATGCTCAAAAATGAGCTCAAAATGGATCAAAGACCTAAAGGGAATAGCTAGAACCATAAAACTTTTTTCTGTTGCCCAAACTAGAGGGCAGTGGCGTGATCTTGGCTGACTGCAACCTCTGCCTCTTGGGTTCAAGCGATTCTCCTGCCTTAGCCTCCTGAGTAGCTGGGATTACAGGCATGTGCCACCACGCCTGGCTAATTTATATATTTTTAGTAGAGACGGGGTTTTGCCATATTGGCCAGGCTGGTCTGAAACTCCTGACCTCAGATGATTCGCCCGCCTTGGCCACCTAAAGTGATGGGATTACAGGCATGAAACACCGTGCCCGGCCTTTTTTAAAAAAATGTTTTGAGTTAGGGCTGGCTCTGTTGCCCAGGCTAGAATGCAATGGCATGATCTCAGCTCCCTGCAACCTTCCCTTCCCAGACCCAAACGATGGTCTTACCTTACCCTCCCAGGTAGCAGAGACTACAGGTGCATGCCACCACACTCGGCTAATTTTTGCATTTTTAGTAGAGATAGGGTTTTGCCATGTTGCCCAGGCTGATCTCAAACTCCTGGGCTCAAGCAGTCCTCCTGAGTTGGCTTCCCAAAGTGTTGGGGTTCCAGGCATCAGCCACCATGTCTGGCCCATGTGATGGCTAATTTTCTATATCAACTTGACCAAGCTAAGGGATGCCTGGATAGCTGGTTAAACATGATTTCTGGATGTGTCTGTCAGGCTGTTTCAGAAAGAGGTTAGCATTTGCACTGGTGGGCTGAGGGGGTGGGCCTCAACAATGTAGGTGCGCCTCACCTCATCCCTTGAGGGCCTGGACAGAAAAGAAAGGCCCAGGGAAGTTGGATTTACTCACCTTCTGCGCATCCCCCTACGCTGGTGCTCTGATCTCTTTCTGCCCGTGGTGCTCCTGGTTCTCAGGCCTACACACTCACGCTGGGCTCCACACCATCAGCCCTGTTTCCCAGGGTTTCCAGGGACACCACAGGACTTTCCTGGGTCTTCAGCTTGCAGATGGCAGGCAGATCATGGGACTTCTCCATGACTGCAAGAGTCAGTTCCTTATAAGAAATCTGTTTCTGGCCTAGTGTGGTGACTCACACCTATAATTACAGCACTCTGGGGGGCTGAGGCAGTTGGATCACCTGAGATTGGGAGTTCAGGACCAGCCTGGCCAACATGGTGAAACCCCGTCTCTGCTAAAAATACAAAAATTAGCTGGGTGTGTTTGTGCATGCCTGTAATCCCAGCTACTTGGGAGGCTGAGGCAGGAGAATCACTTGAACCTGGAGGCAGAGGTTGCAGTGAGCCGAGATTGTGTCACTGCACTCCAGCCTGGGCAACAGAGCAAGACTCTGTCTCGCAAACAAACAAACAAAAGAGACCAGTCTCTTCTTAGTAGAGATGGGGTTTTACCATGTTGGCCAGGCTGATTTTGAACTCCAGACCTCATATTCCACCCGCTTTGGCCTCCTGAAGTGCTGGGATTACAGGCATGAGCCACCTCGCCCAGCCATTTTTTTTTTTTTTTTTTTTTGAGACAGATTCTCACTCTGTCACCCAGGCAGAGTGGTGCAGTGAAGCGATTTTGGCTCACTACAACCTCTGCCTCCTGGGTTCAAGCGATTCTCTTGCCTTACCCTCCTAAGTAGCTGTGGTTACAGGCATGCATCACCACACCCAGCTAATTTTTTTTTTAAACTTTTTTTTTTTCTTTTTTAAAGACGAGGTTTCACCATGTTGGTCAGTCTGGTCTTGAACTCCCGACCTCAGGTGATCCACCCGCCTTGGCCTCCCAAGTGCTTGGATTACAGGCATGAGCCACCACGCCCAGCCGCCCAGCTAATTTTTGTACTTTCAGTAGAGATAGAGTTTTGCTGTGTTGGCCAGGCTGATCTCAAACTCCTGACCTTAAATGATCTGCCTCCCAAAGTGCCGGGATTACAGGCATAAGTCTCCACGCCTGGGCAGTAATTTTTGCTTTTAAAATTTGTGGCTGGGCATAGTGGCTCATGCCTGTAATCCCAACATTTTGGGAAGCCGAGGTGTAAGCATTGCTTGAGGCCAGGTGTTCCAGATCAGCCTCAACAACACAGTGAGACATCAACTCTACAAAAAAAAAAAAAAAAATGTAGCCAGGTATGGTGACGAGCAGCTGTAGTCCTAGCTACTCAGGAGGCTGAGGTGCGAGGATGGGCTGAGCCCAGGAGTTGGAGGCTGCAGTGAGCTATGATCGCACTGCTGCGCTCTAGCTTGGGCAAGACAGCAAGATCCTGTCTCAAAAAAACAAAAGTTTGATAGAATAAATCCACAAAACGATGTATTCCTCAGCTTCTCTTTGCTGGATTCTTTAATTACTAACTTTACTTGTTGTAGGTCTGTGTAGGTTTTGTATTTCTTTCTCTCTCTCTCGCTCTCTCTCTTTTTTTTTTTTTCTGAAATAGGGTCTTGCTCTGTGGCCCAGGCTGGAATGCAGTAGTGTGATCTCAGCTTACTGCAACCTCCACCTCCCAGCCATCCTCAAGGAATCCTCCTGCCTCAGCCTCCTGTGAAGCTGAGACTACAGGTGTGGCCACCATAACCAGCTATTTTGTGTACTTTTTTGTAGAGATGGGGTCTCACTATGTTGCCCAGGCTGTTCTGTAACTCCTGAGCTCAAGCAATCTGCCCACCTTGGCCTCCCAAACTGCTGAGATTACGGGCATGAGCCACTGCGCCTGGCAGTTTTGTATTTCTTCTTAAGTCAGTTTTAGCTGTTTTTGTGTTTATTTATTTATTTATTTTTTATTATTAGAGACGGGGTTTTACCATGTTGGCCAGATTGGTCTTGAACTCCCGAACTCGTGATCTGCCCACCTTGGCCTCCCAGAATGTTGGGATTACAGGCGTGAGCCACCACACCCATCCCTATGTGGTTTTAATGGGTAAGAAGAAGAAAATGAATAACTTGAAAACTGTAAATAAAAATTGAGCCATAAAAATATTTAAAATAGGCCAGGCGTGGTGGCTCATGGCTGTAATCCTAGCACTTTCGGAGGCCGAGGTGGGTGGATCACCTGAGGTCAGGAGTTCAAGACCAGCCTGGCCATCATGGTGAAACCCCATCTTTAAAAAAAAAAAATTTTTAAATAAATAAATAAATAAATAAATATTTAAAATAGGCCTGGTGTGGTTGCTCATGCCTGTAAATCCCAGCATTTTGGGAAGCCAAGGCAGGTGGATTGCTTGAGATCAGGAGTTCAAGACCAGCCTGGGCAAGATAGCAAGACCCCATCTCTTCAAAAAACACAAAAATTAAGTAGGCATGGTGGCACATGCCTATAGTCTCAGAGGCTCGGGAAACTGAGGTGGGAGGATCACTTGAGCCTGGGAGATCGAGGCTGCAGTGAGCAAGAATCATGCCACCACACTCTAGCCTGAGTGACAAAGCAAGTCCTTGTCTCAAAAAGAATTTTAAATAAATGCACATAAAACAATATGTGTACACACACACACACACTCTCTCTCTCTGCATTCCAAAATACTTAAGAGATAAACATTTGAGACAGAAAAAAATTATTTTGATATAAAAAGGAATATGTAAATATGCGTTAGGTTGGTGCAAAAGTAACCGCTGTTTTTACCTTTATGCCATTACTTTTTTTTTTTTTTTTTTGAGACAGAGTCTCGCTCTGTCGCCCAGGCTGGAGTGTAGTGGCATGATCTTGGCTCACTGCAATCTCTGCCTCCCAGCTTCAAGCAATTCTCCTGCCTTAGCCTCTCAAGTAGCTGGGACTACAGGTGTTCCCCACCACACCCGGTAATTTTTGTATTTTTAGTAGAGATGGGGTTTCATCATGTTGGCCAGGCTGGTCTTAAATTCCTGAGCTGAAGTGATCCGTCTGCCTCAGCCTCCCAAAGTCCTGGGATTACAGGCGTGAGCCACCACACCTGGCCATGTTTTTGCCATTACTTTCAATGGCAAAAACTGCAATTAATTTTGCGTCAGCCTAAATATTATAAATGTGACACTATATGTGTATATATGTGTATGCGAGAGAGAGAAAGAAGTGGCATCAGCTGCCTGCCTGCTCTCCCATTAAAGAGCCACCGTGATTGCTAGCAGATTTAAAAATAGTTGAAGGACCCTTAAGAGGAATCATTACAGTGGTTTCCATGACAACACTTTGTACTGTGGTTTCCGAGGCAACAACTGGCACTGTGGTTTCCATGACAAAGCATCCCTCCAGCCCCAACCCTCCCACCCATCTTGCACTTCCAGTATAGCGTTCTGCTTCAATCCTCTTCCACTCTTTCACCTTTGGGTTTTTATTTTGCCCTGCTGTGTATTTTCAATGAGAACCCACAACGTTTCTATAAACACTGAATCCAAAGAAAGTCCAGGGGGCTCTGGGATTCCCACCTAGATGTTTCCTCCTGAGTCAGTTGTAACAACCCACCATCGTGGTTCTGTGACTCACCCTGGCTTGCTCTGTGCGATTTGTTCTTCGAGAACTTCTTGCTTCTGAGACAGAGTCTCGCTTGTCTCCCAGGCTGGAGTGCAATGGCACGATTTCGGCTGACTCCAATCTCTGCCTCCCAGGTTCAAGCAATTCTCCTGCCTCAGCCTCCTGAGTAGCTAGGATACAGGCACGTGCCACCACGCCCAGCTCATTTTTTTTTTTTTTTGTATCTTTAGCAGAGATGGGGTTTCGTCATGTTGGCCAGGCTGATTTCAAACTCCTGACCTCATGATCTGCCCGCCTCGGCCTCCCAAAATGCTGGGATTACAGGCATGAGCCACCGTGCTGGGGCTTTTTTTGTCTTCTGTAAGACAGAGTTTTGCTCTTGTCCCCCAGGCTGGAGTGCAGTGGCACGATCTAAACTGCAACCTCCAGCTCCCAGGTTCAAGCAATTCTCCTGCCTCAGCCTCTCAAATAGCTGGGATTACGGGCACGGGCCATCATGTCCACCAAATTTTTGTATTTTAGTAGAGACAGGGTTCCACCATGTTGGCCAGGAAGTTCTTCAATGCCCAACCTCATATGATCCACCCTCCTCAGCCTCCCAAAGTGCTGGGATTATAGGTTTGAGCCACCGTGCCTGGCTTTCCTGTGAGATATATGTGTGTGTGTGTGTGTCTCCCAGATCACAGCAAAATGTATTTCTTATAGTAGCTCATGATCAATCACGTGTGACCACGGCCGTAGGTTAATTATTTAGTCCCCTATGCGGGTTGTTTTCCATTTTCTGGTGTTTCAGATGAAGAGCTGGGAAGGGCCCTGTACACATCTATGTTGCTTGGATTCAGGTGTGACTTCTTAACTTGTTTGAAACTACGATGCTTTTCAAATGTCACAGCGTTGTCAGGACATGGTGGTTCACACCTGTAATCCCAGCACTTTGGGAGGCCAAGGTGAGCGGATTCCTTATGCCCAGAAGTTCAACACCAGCCTGGGCACCACAACGAAACCCCATCTCTACAAAAAAAAAAAATACAAAAATTAGCCAGGCACTGTGGCATATGCCGGTGGTCCCAGCTACTTGGTAGGCTAAGGCAGGAGGATCTTCCAAGTCTCAAAAAAAAAAAAAAAAAAAAAATTAAGAACATAAAACCCAGTGCTTTTATTCCACAAACACAAACACTATCTTGGGCCATTCTGAGTTCGTTCTCTCTCCCTCTCTGGAAATAACCAATAAAGCCTTAGGATTATTTGGCGGGAGAAGAGACGTGTTCTCATCTGAGCTGGGGCTTGGGTTACAGCCACAGCTGCAGGCGCTGAATTTCCTTCAGACAGAAAAAACGCCGGCAGCTGTCTCCACTCTCTGCAATAAGGAAACAACATTCCAAGCGAGGAATTGTGGCCAGGAAACCGAGAGGCCCCATGTCTTCTTTCTTTTCTTAATGTATTTTTTCTAAAACACACACACACACACAGCAAAAACAATCCACTAATAATACTGCATTCAAATAAGATTCAAAAGTAATCAAATCTACCACGTTGAGAAATTCATAGTTTGTTAATAAGCACAGATGTCTAAAGAAAAGCAAGGCAGTGTTCATCACAAAATGGGACATTATTTATCCCTGGGGCAGGGAGGGGTTTTAGGATGGGCAGAGCACATGAGGGGCTTCTGGGAGGACAATGATTTCTAGATGACAGTAACGTGGCATTTGCTATGTAACCATTTGCCAAATTATATGTTTGTGTTTAGGGCACATTTCTGTGTGCATGTTACATATTCTACAATAGTAAAAAAATGTTTTTTAAATAAACATAGCTACACATTCAGGGTTATAGCAGTGAAATAAATGTTATCACTGTTTTTTTCTAGAATATTCTATAGCCGAAAACCTGAACCCAGTAGTACAAGTACCCATTTTTAAAAAGACTCACAAACCAAATGTACCAAACACAGTCAGGTGAAGTTTCTTTCATTTGTGGGGGAGGTTGGTCGTCTTGCTGGTACCTGGCAGACGTCACGTGTTCAGAACACAGTCTTCTGGTGACAGTTCCCGATTTTTGTCTGAAATTCTTGGCCAAAGGAAAAAAAAAAGAGAGAATGAATGAGTCTATTTATTTTTTTAAAAAAAGAAGGTATGTATCATAGTTCTTGAATTCTAACTGTAATTTCTGTTTGACAAAAGTTATAAATACCTACTTGAAGATGTAACACAGGAGAAAGACAACCGGTAAACCAAATTTAATAAATGTAATAAAGAATTTACATTGTGTTATGGGAAACATCATATTCTCTTATTATGGGGAAAATCATATTGTGGGCTTAGAAGATGTCACACAAAGGAAGTAAGAAGCACATACATTTACGAGACCAGCCTGGCCAACATGATGAAACCCTGTCTCTACTAAAAATACAAAATCAGCTGGGTGTGGTGACACATGCCTGTAATCCCAGGTATGCGGGAGGCTGAGGCAGGAGAAACACTTGAACTCAGGAGCCGGAGGTTGCAGTGAGCCGAAATCACACCACTGCACTCCAGCCTGAGCAACACAGTGAGACTGTGTCTCAAAAACAAACAAAAAAAGAATCACATACGTTTAAACCCTAAATGAAATAGGCTATGTAGGACATTAGGACCGAGGGGTCATTCTAATTAGAAACAGAAACGTTTGATCCAGGAGTAGAGAGATCTCTTTCCAACTGAAACAAGATTTCTGCAGGAATGAGGCCATCTTGCAGAGCCACCCACTCACTCTGGGGAAAGGTTTTTAGCTTAGAGGTTGAAAAGAAAAATGAATTGTTTGGACATCTTTCCTCTTTTCCCCCGCCCCCTTGGCTAGAGCAAGTATTTCCATTAAAATGCTCCGTGTCCATCTCACCCTACTTAGTCTAATGGCTTTTTTTTTTTTTTAACCCCCGGCACCATTTATATAGACATTCTTTTTTCTCTTCTTTTCTTTTCTTTTTTTGAGGGACAGTCTTGCTTTGTCGCCCAGGCTGGAATGCAGTGGCGCGATCTCGGCTCACTGCAGCCACCACCTCCTGGTTCAAGCAATTCTCCTGCCTCAGCCTCCCGAGTAGCTGGGACTACAGGTGGCTGCTATGGGGGGGAACCCCGCAAGTGCCGTGGCAAGGGTCTGAAGCCTCACCCTCTTCCCATATAAATATTGATTTAGAAAAGAATTAGAAATATAGGCACATTTTTTACATATATTTATATCATCATATATAATCTTCTAGTTACTTATAATCAAAGATATATACTCAATATAACCTTTAATTGTACTAATGACTATCGGGTAATGAAGCATGGAACTCAGGTGACATTGTGAACAAAGTGATCCTAAGACAAGACGCTCTAAGCCCTCTGTCACGCCCGTATAAGGGCTGCTGGAGGGCGCCTCGGCTGTGTGGCAGCCCCCGCGCTGGAAAAGTGCCTGCTGTTTAGCCAGCTAGGGAAGGAGACGTCCAAGATGGCTGGGACAGTTCCTTCCTGGGGACGTTAGGAGAAAACTCTGCTCCCCCAAGCTCTTGTGGTAGGCCTGACAGCTGTCAGGGAGACCCACAGACATCCAGGGGCTTAACTGTCTCTATGTGGTGCTGTGCTTCAGTGGTCACGTTCCATGCTCACCCTCATGCTCAACTTCTGCAGCTGGTTTCTCTTTTTCTTAGACGATAAGAATAACAGTAACATAATCTTAATGTCCTTTATATTTCTACCAAATATGCAAAGAGTGCTGATGCATTAGGTTTTCTCCTCGTCTCGGCTACTTGAAAGTCGTGGGCCCTCTATCTCCAAGGCACGTGATTTACCTGACCCTACCACTGACCACCATTACCTCACCCTACCATCCCTGCCCCCTGCTTGGTACTCAATAAAAATCAGAGTGTTCTGACCAGGCACAGTGGCTCACGCCTGTAATCCCAGCACTTTGGGAGGCCGAGGCCGGCGGATCACGAGGTCAAGAGATCGGGACCATCCTGGTCAACGTGGTTAAACCCCATCTCTACTAAAAATACAAAAATTAGCTGGGTGTGGTGGCATGCACCTGTAGTCCCAGCTACTCAGGAGGCTGAGCCAGGAGAATCGCTTGAATCCCGGAGGCAGAGAGATTGCACCATTGCACTCCAGCCTGGGCAACGAGAGCAAAACTCAGTCTCAAAAAAAAAAAAAAGTCAGAGTGTCCAGGCACTCCGTGCCACTGCCAGACTCCATGCTTTGGTTGGCAGTGGACCCCCCCAAGCCCAAACTCTCTTTTCTCTTTCTTGGTGTCTTGTGTCTTTTATTTTTACAGTTTCTCATCTCCACACCAGCAGGGAGGGGCTCACAGGACCCTGTAGGGCTGGGCCCTACAGCCCGCCACCACAGCTGGCTAATTTTTGTATTTTGAGTAGAGACGGGGTTTCACCATGTTGGCCAGCCTGGTCTCGAACTCCTGACCTCAGGTGATCCACCTGCTTCAGCCTCCCAGAGTGCCGGCATTACAGGCATGAGCCACTGCGCCCGGCCATAGACATTCTTTATCTGACCACAAAAGTGATGTATGATTACTACAGAAAAACTTGATACATTTGGGGGATGGGAATCACCCATCAATTTGCTGCACATACATCATTACCATTTCACTGTAGAATGTTTTGCTCATTCAAGTTAGCATATTGGTTTTAAGGAGTTCAAGGCGGCAGTTAGCCATGATTGCACCACTGCGCCCCAGCCTGTGTGACAGAGCAAAGCCCTATCTCGCACACACACACAAAAGAATGTCATATCAGCATTCAGACTCCCTGGGTTCAGCACTTCCTGGCTGTGTGGCTTTGGGCAAGTAATTAACTTCTCTGTGTCTCAGTTTCCTCATCTATAAAATGGTAATTATTAGACTAGTACCAAACTCACAAGTAGGTGAGGATTCAAGGAGTTTATTCAAGTAAAGGTCTTAGAACAGTGCATTGCCAATACCCAACAAATGTGAGCTATACTTATCCTCCATGTGGGGTGCCGTAAGGATGAAGTGAGTTCATTCATATGAAGTGTTTGGAACAGCCCCCTATAAAATGGGACATCTTGTTGGCTCTCTGTAAAGATTCACTATTAAAATTAAGGAAAAGGTTTTAATTGGGGGATGCAGGAGTTTCATATCTTTATTATATACAGTTACAAACTTAAACTAAGGCTAGATTCTAAAAATATGTCTATTTATTCAAAGCATATAAAAAGATCCTCATCATGCATCATCAGAGATATGATTAAAACCACAATGAGCTGCCAGCCCATTGGCCTCCCTGCTTTCTTTTAAACACAGCAACTCAGGCTGGATGTGGTGGCTCACACCTGTAATCCCAGCACTTTAGGAGGCCTAGGTAGGAGGATCACTTGAAGTCAGGAGTTCAAGACCAGCCTGGCCAACATGGTGAAACACCATCTCTACTAAAAATAAAAAGCTTGGCTGGGCGCAGTGGCTCACGCCTGTAATGCCAGCACTTTGGGAGGCCAAGGTAGGCGGATCACGAGGTCAGGAGATGGAGACCATCCTGGCCAACATGGTGAAACCCCATCTCTACTGAAATACAAAACAATTAGCCGGCCATGGTGGCGCACACCTCTAGTTCCAGCTACTCAGGAGGCTGAGGCAGGGGAATTGCTTGAGTCTGGGAGACAGAGGTGGCAGTGAGCTGCGATTGCACCACTGTACTGCAGCCTGGGTGACAGAGTGAAACTGTGTCTAAAAGAAGGGAAATACAAGAAAAAGATGGAGAACGACCTGAGTGTCCAGTAACAGGGGACTGATTTCAAATATGGCTCATTCACACAGTGTACTACTACACAATTTAACAACAACAACAAAAAAGCCTGAGGAAGGTCTCAATGTGCTGATAAATATGTCCAAGCTATAATGTTAAGTGAAAAAAGCAAAGTAAGGATCATTATGCATAGAATGCTACTATTTGTGTAGAAAAGAAAAAATTGCATCTATTCATGTATACTTTATAAGCATTAAAAATATCTGGAAGTGGCTGGGCGCGGTGGCTCACTCCTGTAGTCTCAGCACTTTGGGAGGCCGAAGCAGGCAGATCACTTGAGATCAGGAGTTCAAGACCAGCCTGGCCAACATGGTGAAACCCTATCTCTACTAAAAATACACACACACAATGAGCTGGGGATGTCGGAGAGTGCCGGTAATCCTAGCTCTTTGGGAGGCTGAGGCAGGAGAATCGATTGAATATGGGAGGCGGAGGTCGCAGTGAGCCGAAATGGCACCACTGCACTCCAGCCTGGGTGACAGAGAGAGACTGTCTCAAAAAAAAGAAA
>CAUYQU010013444.1:0-20541 GCA_963574635.1 Cheracebus regulus | reverse complement strand
AATAAAACAAGAATCCCATTCTCTCTCCCTCTTTCTCTTCCTCTTTCTTTCTATCTTTCATTCTTTTTTTCTTTCTTTTGCTGTTTCTTTCTCCTTTTCTTTTTCTAAAATCTCTTCCTCTTTCTTTCTCTTTCATTTTTTCTTTCTTTTGCTGTTTCTTTAAAAAAAAAAGTAAAATAGAATTGATTAAAAAAATAAATAGGATTTTGTGAGTAACTAAAAAAGAATTAGGAGAAGTAGAAGTGACTCTACAGTTTCAGATACAGAAAAGTGGGGAATATAAGAGATTTACAGAGGAAGTTGGATTGAAGTGTGGCAGAGACTGCTAAGTTTCTCTAACATCTATCTTCTCTTCCCCCACCCCCCAAAAAATAAAGAAATTTGTAATTAAAAAAAATATTTCTGGAAGATATTTTTTCCTTGATAATGTTTCTAAAGTGTGATAGAATATAAAACAAAGCTAAATGGAACTTGCTGAGGCCATTTTTTTTTCTCTGTTTCAGAAAGTGTTAGTGGTCTGGGGATTGCAACATATGGTAGAGAGCAGACGCTGTCCATTAACATAGGATTCATAACAACATATTGTGACTGATCTCTATAGCCTCAGAGCATATTGGTTTGTGTTGTCAGTTTAATCTAAATACTGCCACCTGTTTCTCAAGATGAGCCAAAGGTGGAACATGGTTTAAAACTGTCTTGTCTAACATATCTGTTTCATTGCAATGCATAGAACCAAAGAGTCGGAGGCTGTTTGTTCTTTGACAAACAGTGGACCTCTTTGGGCTTCAGTTTCATCATTTATGAAAACTGGGACTTGATTTGATTACACAGTTAAGACTATAATAAATAATTTGAGACAGATAGATATAGGAGCTATAAAAATTAGATAAATGCAGCAAGGTAGAAATAAAGCTCAGGATTTGGGGTCAGAAATCCTGGTTCAGATCCGTGCTTTGCCACTTACCAGCTAGGTGACTTTGGAGAAGATTCTAGATCTTTACATGGTAAAGCTGAAATAGTGGCACCAGACTCACAGTGTTGTTACGATGATTAAATGACATGTATAAGAAAGGTTATATCAAAAGTTATGGGACAATTGCTCAATAAATGTTTATTATTATCACCCCAAGAAACTGTATAGAACTAGGTTTGCTGGCAACTGACAATTAACTGACAGGAAAACAAAGCATTGTGATTTGGGAATAAATGTGATTTTTTTAATCCAAATATCCAGTCAGATCTTTCCAGTGTAAAATCCAGATACAGCCTCTTAGTTCAAGGTCATGGCCATTGCCACAAAGCTTTGAGTAACTATCTTAGGTAGACTTATTGGACAACTAGCTTGTTCATTCCAGCCACTCCAGAAACTGATATACATTTCCTTTCTTTGTTAAATGTGAATATATGATCCAGCATGTTTCAAGCCCTTGGTCATAATTTTAAAATTTCCATATTTTAATGAGCACACTGCAGGGTATATAAATAACGTCTCCCTTTAATGACAATAATGTCCTCTTGGCTAGCATGACTTGTGCTCACTTTCTCCATGTAAATTGCTCCACAAAAAGTTAAATAGGTTGGGCTGGAATGAGAGATTTTCTTTTAAAATTTCTCCACTTCTCAAGTCAAAAAGTCCATTGTCCTCTCTGCAAATGAAGGAGTGGGAGGACCTTGACATTGTTCTCATTGTTTTTTCTCTGGGCTTGGACATGGGCTGGACACAAATGTTCAGTTAATTTTAGAGTGGGCATAGCTAAGAATTAAGTGTTCAAAAGCAACCAGTAAGCCTCATATCTCCTTTACATATTGGTCTTGTAGAAGGGGAGGAAGCGTGAAGAGAAGGCAATTCATTGAATGAAAGTGGAATTGTGCTCCAGGTGTGCTGCATATCTTTTTGAATCCTCAAAATAAACCTGGCATGGATCCTCTTTTTAATTAGGTGGAAAGACACAGAAAGGCTAAGTAAATTATTCATGTTCACACAGCTAAAAAGAGGTGAGTGTGGTAACAACCCAGTAGCAACTGAATCCATGTCTGAATCTTTGAACTTCGCACCATGGGGTTGGGAGTGTTTATCACAATTTTTAGGGTTGCACAGGAATTAAAGGGGCAAGGATTCCTATTTTTGTGGTTCCTAAATAATCTATTAAATAAAAAAGTATATGGTAGGGTGCCTTGGTAGATGGGTTTCCCCATCAGTGATTAAATTTGTGGACCTTTTTTCTATTTTTGGTCAAGACCAGTTGTCAGCTTCTTCCAAATAAAATAGCAATAAATCTCCTTGAAACAGATCTTCCATGTCCTGAAAAAAGTTACTTGAGTGGTATCCCTTAGCTAAGCAAGTGTAGGGAGAGTATGTTTCATTGTTCTGCTGTTTGAAAGCCTAAAGATCTTATATGGGAAGTGGTTCTCTGTGACATAAAGGATTGGTGTGAAGCCATGGATGCTGGGGCCAGTCCTAGCCCTGCTCTTCTGAGGACAGTTTGTGCTCTGAGAACTGACAGTAGTATGTGGGACCTCAGGGAGTGGGTAACATTTGGGGTATAGGCAGTGATGTATTTACTGGTAAACCAATTCTCCAAAACAAAACCAAAAAACCTGAAAGCTTTTGTTCCTTTCTCACCATGGCTGATCTAAAGCTACCAACATGTCAGAAATGAGTGGGAAGAGACACATATTCTGGATCTCTTCTGAAACCACAGGCTCCAGCACGCCCAGTGGTGGAGATCTATTAGGGTGTGAGGACTTCTGCGCTGAATGTTCCATTAGGGAAAAGGCTTCCTGAAATGAGAGAACTCTCAGCTTCTCTACTAGGCCCCAGATCTGATTTTCAAATTCAACGTAGCAAGTGTAGCCAGCATCCACCTCTGCTGTGGAGACACAATTGTGAGTCTCCGCATCTCTGAGCAACAGACACAATGCCACTTCAGCATTCTAGGGAGATTCCACCGCAGCCTGAACCTTTACTGCCTCTCCTCCGGGGGACAACTGACTGAAAGTCTCATTCTCTCCCCCTGGGGTAGGGACCAGTGTCAGAGGTGAGAGCACGTTCTGGGAAGGTCCTTGCCCTACTTAGCTGGAAGTCCCGTTCATTGAATTTAATACTGGAGTGGGCTGCCAACCCTGGAAACCTACTGCCACTGAGGCTAACGGTTGAGCTGAGCACTTAGTCCAGGCTTAGCTTTTCCTGTAAGAGCCCTGAAGCTAATTTCTGTTCAGAAGTTGGAGCAGTGACTCAGGAGGAGGCCAAATGAACCCCTACCCCTCAAACATGCACAGCGATTTCTAGATGCATTGTGGGGAGTGGGGCCACAATCTGCCAAAAGATGGGACTTTGTTCCCCAAGAAAAGTGATTACAAGATGCCCAGCAAAGAGAAATATATTTGTCCCTGTTGCTACAATAGGAGAGTTAACAATCTTGGAAGATATCCAAACACAGGCAAATGAAAACAGTTCACTTAACCCCCATGCAAATTATAAATTTCCTCCCATATACAAAAAATGATGAGAAATGACAGCAAAAGTGTATATTTTCTAATTTTTGAACTTTTAAAGTTCTAGTTTGGTTTTTGCATCAAAATAAAGAAGAAGACGTTTATAAAAGCCATTTCTCTTTCTTTCCCCACTGTGCTCCTTTGACTTGTTCTTCCCCCTGTAGGGTACCCTGAGTCATTCAGAGAAAGAGAATTAATAGCACTGGGCTGGTGATGAAGCTCCTTTTAGGACATGTGGCTTCACAAAGAGAAATACTTCCAGGTAAATCAGAGAGACAGTTGGATGTCTTGAGCAAATCTTGAAGGAGGTAGGGAAGAAAGCAAAAGTTGTTGGGTGGTGCTGGTAAGAAAAACGCTCATATGATGAGGACCAGCTTCTTGTGGATCTCCAGATCTCTGACCACGGCGCTGAATTCCTCAAAGGATATCTTCCCATCGCCATCCCTGTCCAGGAGGATGATGGTTTTGTCGACCAGCTGCTGGAGCTGCCAGTCCTTCAGGTTGTTGCCCACCATCATCTTCAGCACTTGGAAGAGCTCCCCGTTGGAAATGTAGCCATCTTTATCCATGTCGTAAATGCTGAACGCAAACCTCAGCTTCTGCTCCTCGTCGCCCTTGACGCTGAACTGGGAGGCCCCCCGGATGAATTCCTTGAAGTTCACCTCACCATTGCCGTCGGTGTCGAAGATGTCGATCACTCGCTGCACCAACGGGTTGTGGCGCAGCTCCGGCAGGGACATGAACTCCTGCATGCTCAGAGAGCCTGATTTGTCCAAGTCCAACTTCTTAAAGCTCCTGCCCAGCCTTTTGATTTCGTCGTTGTCAAAGTGGGAGCACATCTCCGCCGGGTAACTGGCCTCGTTTCCCATCGTGGACGTCTGGCAACGGCCGAGGCTCGCGGGGTCGGAGGAGGAAGCAGGGGCGGTGCGCTCGGGGCGGGGGAGGGGGCGCCCGGACGGTTGAGCCGTGGGGTGGGGGTAGAGGGCTCCCGGGGCCCTGGTCAAGCAAAAGGGCAGGGGAGCGGAGGGAGGGGCGGCAGGTCGGTGAGGGAGGGGAGAGAGGAGGGGAAGACGCCGGGAAAAGGGGGAGAAAGGGGAGGTGGGCACTGTCTGGACAGGGGTATAGGGAGGAGAGAGTGGAGCCTGGGGGTGCCTAGCAGAGGCAGAGGTGGAGAGTTGGGCTGCCCCTCCTATTTTCCTTCTCTCAAACTCCTTGTACCTTTCCATGATAACTCCGGTTTCCCTGGCAATTATTTTATCTACTTATTTCCTTTTTTCCCCCTTCTGAGAAAGTAAACTCCAAAGGGGAAAGGGTCACATCTGTATTATTCACTGCAGTATCCCAGCAGCACTGTGTTTCACACGCAAGATGTGTTTAATACATATATGCTGAATGACTGAACTGCAACCAAGGACACTGTAAACTTACTTTACTGGCCTAGAGTAAAGACAAAACGAGGTGACACATAAAGCCATTGATAGAGTGTGGTTTCCACGATTCCCTGGGAGGGGAAGTCAGGGTTGACATTCTTCTGTACCTTTTTCAGGACATAGAATTCAGAGTGTAAGAGAGCACGCAGCTATCACACAGAATTTCTTACATGCATCACCTACAGGCACTAACATATTCCTGAGCAGTATAAACAATGCTGAATTCAGGGCGTTTTTCAAGAAGACACAGGTCTCAAGAGCACAGCCTCTGTTACTTTCTTCCCTTCAATCCATCATCTCATGCCCAAGTCACATCTTTGTTGTTGGTGCCTCATGGCAATTCTGCAGAATACTTCGGGGGAACGGTTGCAATGTGCCCAAAGAAGCCTTCTGTGTGTGTTGAGAGTGACAGTAGCCTCTGGATGATCTCACTTTTCTCCTTTTGTTTCAACTAGATTTGTTCTTTGTGTTGGAGGTGAATCTCACATGCCCCCTCATATTCCTTCTTCCTTTAGGAGCACATCAGTTACTCCAAATGCATAAGAAACAAATGTGGTTCAAGAGCAAACAGTTCAAAGGGAGATGGGGGAACCTCAGGCCACTAAATCCAACTGAAAGAGGCAAACACTCCTTCGCTTTAAAAAATGTTGGCAAGTTCTGTGTTCTTTAGTTCAGCCAAAAAATCAGTCTAAAGATAAGTATGCTGAAATAAGCAAAACTAAGCCACCGACCACCTTATCTTTAGTTCTGGCTATCTTATTTTCCTCTATAAACAAATGATAATCTATGGATATGTTTTAAAGCTGATGGTGGGTATTACATAAATGAATCCCCTTTTTCCAATTAGACTGTGATATTGGAACATGTTTTATTTTACTTGCTTGCTTTTCAGTTATTCGGAGAAATGAACAGGGTTCAGTTTGGATACAAACCTACTGAATTTGCAGTGTTAAGGATACCACCTTAAATTATATTACAAGATGCCTAAAATCAGTGTTGGTCCCTAAATGCTTCCAACCACTATAGCGTGTGTTCTTTCTAAAGCATAAAGACCTTTCTGGACTCTCTGGGGAAATACCCAGGCCCTGGAGCTGCAGTTCTGAAAAATCAGAAACCTCAGGGGCAAGGACAGAACTCTATCTTTTGGGCGTGCAGTGAGGCCCGGAGTCTCTAGAATTGCATTATTGGCCTCATGTTGTGTCTTTGACCACAGTGTAGCCCCGCTTATTGGCTGCAAGTGAAAGAATCTACCTCGAAGAAGCTTAGCACAAAAGATAATTTGTTGGAAGGATCTCGCATAATCAAAAGAAGAGTTGAATAATTAAGTCTTAGGAAGGGTAAGGATCCCACTGGGTTTAAGGAAAAATTGGAACCAAGACCTCAGGACCAGTTATGTAATTTGCAGGGTCCTTTGTTTGAAAATGATTAAGAACTTCAAGATGGCCACAACAGAACATTAAACCAAGTACAGGACCTTATGTGAATGCATGGGTCACATGCCCATGAAGCTGGCCCTGCGAGGAGCTGGGCCCATTGACCTCTCTGTACTTTTCACATATGCTTCTCTTTTCTTAACTCCCTCCTATAATAAAGCAATTCCTCTGCATTCCAGAGGACATGACCACTGACAGATTCTAAGTTAAGACTTTGGTGTTTTATCATCAGAAAAGACGGACTTTTCCCTGTTCTAGTTAGATGCCCATAAATCCCAGTAACAGGCTCTGATTGGTCTCACTTGGGTTGCATGCCCACCCCTGAGCCATCAGACATGGCTTATAACAAATGAAAGCTTCTATTTGAACCTCATGGGTGGAGCTGGGGTGGGGAGTAGGGGCTGGATAGGAAGAACAGGTACCAAAAGAAGCACATGCTCACTTGTAAGAATGGGTAATGCTGAGCAGACAGAATAACAGATGGGCATTAGACAGGTCCATTAGTGCTGACTCTGTAGGAGAAAGGCAGTGTTTTCAACTCCCTTCAGTTTTGCCAACTGAATAGGCCACAGATCTTGCTATTGCTACAGGCCTCCACTAGCTCATTCATTACTGCCTGGTCTGTCTTATTATTTGCTAAAATATCCCTTCACCTCTGTGTGGATAGAATCAGTATCTCACTTGCAGACACTCTTGGGAGTTTTACAAACTGTGGGTTACAACATGTTAGTAAGTGGTGAAATTGGTTTAGTGAGTTATAAGCAACATCAAAAAAGTAGAATAGCAGATTACTGAAGAGAAAGTATCATCAGTTAAAGGGAAGTACTGTTACTTCATAAAGTTGTTGTTTCAGTTATATTGACATATAGCTATGTAAAACGAAATATAGTATATATATGATAAAGGCATACCAGGTCATTCTGGATTTACAATATGACATTTTCTTTCTTGGGTTACAGTAAAAAAGACAGTCTGATGTATATTATGGAACACAGAGTTTTGATATGTTATAGGCTCATGCCATGAGAATAATTCAACAGCAAAAACAGCTTCACACTCGTTGATTCTCTGTGAGATCGGTATGTGGGGATAAAGTAGATGGATCTCGAAATAATAATCTATAGCAGTACTGTCCAATTATATATGTAGTTTTAAAATTTTTTAGTAACATTGAAAAGCAAAAAAGTGAATTTTAATAATATATTTATATTAACCCAGTATATCCAAAGTGTTACCATTTCAACATGTAATCAATATTATCATTTATGAATGAGTTGTTTTACACCTTTTTGTACTGTGTGTATTTTACATTTACAGCACGTCTCAGTTAGAGCTCATAACATTCCCAGTGCTCAGTAACTACATGTGGCCATCATATTGGACAGCACAGATCTAGACAGTTTAATGGAAAAGGAAAGGTTTGGAGGCTAAAATATTTAATGGTTGAATTATTATCCCAATTGACTGAATTAATTAGGTATAAAAGAGGTATTAGGTATTATTAATTAGGCATTATTTTTTATAAGGTAGAAAGAGTTTAAAATGGAGACAACCCAACATCAAATCTTATCTGTTCACTTAGCAGCAGTAAAACCTTGGATAAGTTGCTTGACATTAATTTTCCCATATGAAAAATGGGGCTAATCATATCAATTTAATACAGTTTTATGAGTATTAAAGCTAATGTTAGTCAATATAATAATCATTATCATGATTGCTATTATTTCTAATTTTATTGTTACTTAACCTGCTAGTAGAGACGAAGGCTTAAAGGATACCAGCCTGCCCTGGACACTTAAGTGTACGTATGGCCACGTAACAACACTCCTCATGTATCGGTTGCAATATGCCACACACTGCTCACACACTATACCAGCATTCAAGTTGGCTCCTCCAGTTCAGAACTCTTTGAGGACCGAATGCAGATCTTCCATTACAGACTTGAGAAATGCAGTAACCAACACCACTGGCCCATCAGGCACTCTTAGGGATTTCTCACTGACATTCTTCTGAGTAATTCCTTTATAGTCATTTAGAAAAGAGATCCCAGTGTGAAATACAGTCAGCTGTATTTCCCTATGTGAGTGTGTGGTTAGGAAGTAGCAAAGGGTAATGGAGAGAGCATAGCGGGTAAATGGTAGGTTCCAACCTCAGCTCTTTCCCTCATTAGCTGTGAGCCTTTGAGTGAAGCTGTTACTGTATCAGTCTTAAAGTCCTCATCTGTGAAATGGTGGAAATACTTATACCTGCTTTATCTACTGATGTGTTACTATGAGAGTCAGATGAGGTAGTGTATATAGAAATGTCACAGGAATGTTGAATGGTGACACAGTACTGGGAAGATGGTACTTCACTAAAATAATTCAGGTGTACAGGCAGATCCATTCTACTCTGTGCTGCAGAGGATGTAACATTATGCTAAATCTGGAGTTTTAGTCAATGTGAAGTTGAGTTCCCATTGTTCTACATTTCATAAACCGTGTAGTCCGGCATTATTATGGGACTCAATGCCATTGTGTCGATTTTCTCTGGCCATTGTTCTTAGTCATTTCCATGGAAAACACTATTTGTTACTTTTTTTGTTCACCACTGTGGATTGACGTGGACTGTGGGACATCACTGAAGTAAGTAAATTAAAAGCGCTGACTGACTGTTTTGGAAGAAACCAGGAGCCTTAATGGCACTTCTATTTCAGCAAGTCATTTTTTTTTCCCTCCAAAATTTTCAGACAAAGAACTATGAGTTGGTCACATGCAAAAATAACTGACATTAGAAAATGAAACTGACAGAAATGGAAATGATGAGATCTGAGGTTCATATAAAGCTTCATTTTTCAAGCCAGTCAGGAGACCAGGTTCCTGAACAGGGCCACACAGCTGTTCTAGAAGCTATACAGGTGGTCCTTGACATTTGGTTGGAAGCTCTCACCTTTCTGTAGCACTGCTGGTCACCGTATTTAATAACCATTAAAGTATTGATGTTAGCCACAGTGTAGACTGTGGAATCAGCTCAAGTTTAAACTGTTTCTGAGCATCAGGTTTGTCATTTGCAAAGCAGGAATAATATAGTGGTATCATAGCGTTATTGTAGCTATATGTGAGATAACACCTCAAATAAAAAATATTTTTAGAAAGCATCTAAAATAGTGCCAGCACACAGGTACTGAATATATTTTATACCCTGTCTCTTTTATTTTCCCTTTCTGAATTCTTTTTTTTTTTTTTTAGAGGGAATCTTGGTCTGTTGCCTAGGCTGGAGTGCAGTGGTGTGATCTTGGCTCACTGCAACTTCCATCTCCCCAATGTTAGTCAATATAATAAGTCATTATTACATTTAATATAATCATTAAATCATCATTAAACCCCTTTATTGGGGTTTAAGGAATTCTCTTGCCTCAGCCTCCTAAGTAGCTGGGACTACAGGTGCATGCCACCATGCCCGGCTAATTTTTTGTATTTGAGTAGGGATGGGGTTTCACCGTGTCACCCAGGCTGGTCGCGAACCCCTGAGCTCAGGCAATCCGCCTGCCTCAGGCTCCCAAAGTGCTGGGATTACAGACATGAGCCACTGTGCCCAGCCCCGTTCCTAATTTTTCATTTGCTTTTTATGAAGCAGAAATTTGACTATGACTGTATATGTGTATTTTACCTTTTTTGGATGTGACAAACCTTATTTCAAATTTAAATTCACTTAGCAAATATATATTGAGCATCTCCCTTGTGCCAAGCTTTATGTCAGGCAATGGAGTTTTCTGCAATGAATAAGGCATGGTCTCCTGAGAAATATAGTTTCACCACTGAGAAATCTATAGTTTAAGAAGTCGTATGGCTTGAAGCCATAGTATACTATTTGATCAGTATTTTATGTTTACCATGTATATTCAAAAGGATTAGGAATATCTTTGGTTTTCTTTTGTAATACTGAGATGGTGCTTAATGAGTTTTGGTGTGGATGGTTTTAAATCAGAGTTTTGCTATTTAACAACTCTGTGACCTTGGCAAAGTTACTTATCTGATTCTTTTCACTCATCTGTAAAAGAAGGACAATGATTACCCACAGCATCACTTTCAGGATTAAATGAGATAGATTATAAAAAGTAGGCTCAATGCCTGTCACATAGTAGGTACAGAAATGGTAGAGATTATAATTATTGCTTACTTTAGGTTGCATAAAAAACTCAAATAGACTGTTTGCATACGTGCATACAGATATATTCAGCTATTTGTTCGTTTTTTCAACAAACATTTATTGAGCATCTACTATGTGAGACGAATACATTACTGACCTAGAGTGGTTACTTTTCCTGTTGTCCCTGTTTTCCTGGAGCTTACAGTTTTGACGGGAAGATGGACATTAACCAAATTATCATGTCCATAGACGTAAAGGGGCACCTGCTTTGAGAAGCACATGGTGCCAGAAGAGTTTGGACAACAGGAATCCTGTACTGGGGAAATGATGATTGATCTACAATCTTAAGAAGTAGAAGAAGTTAAGTAGATATTCTTGGAAGCAATGAGTGTTCCAAGTAGAAGAAACTCCATGTACAAAGAGGCCCTAGGGCAGGAGGAACAAAACAAGTAGGAGGAACTGGAAGAACCCCAGTGTGACCAGACTAGGGAGGTCAAGGGAGAGCACGGTATTGGATGAAGTGGTAAGATGGTATGAACATTCCTCACACAATGAAGAAAGGGCAACATTTACTCAATAATTTTTTTTTTTTGAGACAGAGTCTCGCTCTGTCACCAGGCTGGAGTGCAGTGGCACGATCTAGGCTCACTGCAACCTCCGCCTCCCGGGTTCAAGCAGTTCGCCTGCCTCAGCCTCCCAGGTAGCTGGGAATACAGGCTTGTGCCACCACACCCAGCTAATTTTTGTAT
This sequence comes from Cheracebus regulus, assembly GCA_963574635.1. Taxonomy (NCBI): domain Eukaryota; kingdom Metazoa; phylum Chordata; class Mammalia; order Primates; family Pitheciidae; genus Cheracebus; species Cheracebus regulus. The sequence goes on along the minus strand of CAUYQU010013444.1, from coordinate 9,306 downwards.
TTTTAGTAGAGACAGGTTTTCACCATGTTGGCCAGGATGGTCTCGATCTCCTGACCTCGTGATCCACCCGCCTCGGCCTCCCAAAGTGCTGGGATTACAGGCGTGAGACACCGCGCCCCTCCTCAATTATTCTTTATAGGGCATAATTTATTCAATCATGTTTTAACATGTAAAGCATTGGGACATTCAGAGATGGTCTTTGCTCAAAAGCTTACTGATCACTGAGCGAACCGACGCATTAAAGAGCTATAATGAATAACACAAGATGGACAACAAACACGTCATCAGAGACGTAAGGGAGAAGAACTGTAAGAACTCGGAGAACTGAGAAATTACTTCTTGCTGGGAACAATAGAGGAATACTTCTTTTTTTCATGAGTATTTGATCCTGAGGGAGACAAAGGGAGCAAGTACCATAATCACAGAGGTGAGTGAGAGTGCAGGTGTAGACATTCACAAGTTGCTTATTATGGCTGAAGTACTTGAGCAAAGTAGCAGAAGGTGAGCTAGACAGAACCAGGTGAAGCAGGGTTTGAATGTTTGGCTGAGACATCGAGTTTCTATCCAGTAGGGAAAGCACAAGTTTTATCAAAAGAACAACTTAATCAGCATTATATTCTGGAGAGATGAATCTGGCACTGTGGGTAGATTGAACAGGACAAGAGAATCAGTATCTGGGAGAGCAGCTAGAAAACCATGACAACTACAAATGCTTGTGTAGAAGAGCCTGAGCTGAGATGAAAGAGGCACTAGAAGTAAAATGTGGAGTGTATTAATTATTTTGCAAGAGCTGCTGTAATGAAGCAGCACAAACGGGGTGGCTTAAACAACAGAAATTTATTGTCCCCTAGTTCTGGATGCCAGGAGTCTGAAATCAAGGAGTTGGCAGGGCCATGCTCCCTTTGAAACCTATAGGGCAACCCTCCCTTACCTATTCTGTAGCTCCTAGTGGTTTGTGGTCGTCTTGGGACTTCCTGACTTGCCGATGGATAAATCCAGTCTCTGCCTTCATCATCACATGGTGCTCTCCCTGAGTGTCTCTGTCTTGGTGTGGTAGATGGCTTCTTATAAGGATACCAGTCACATTGGATTTGGGGTTCACTCTTACTGCAATATGACTGCATCTCAACCAATCACGCCTGCAGTGACTCTATTTCCAAATCAGAACACATTCTGAGATATTGAGAATTAGGACCTCAGAACCTCGATATCTTTTTTGGGGGGTCCGGGGACACAATTCAACCCCTAACACTAGGCTGAAGTCTTATTGGATAGAAGGACAGAGGGAAGGAGCTCAGAGGAGGCCCCAGATGTGTGTGCACTGGCTTTCCCGACCAGCTAGCTCTAAGCTTTCATGTTTCAGGAAGCTACCTATACTGTGTGAGAAGAGGGGCATCTCTATAAAGGCTCCAGGGCTCTCCCATGACGTTACCTTCGCATCCAACACATCCTGAAATTCCATCAACTCCCACAGCCGCATGGGGAGGAACTGTCCTCAGATACGATGGAGGAAATGTCTAAAAATCTCTCACATTTTTAGACTTGGTTTATGCCTTTTGTGAGAAAGAGAAAAGATGGCTTTTCCAGTATCTTGTAACACCTCACATCAAGAGCCACTAGATGGCAATCTTCACACATTTCCATGCTTCCTCTGCTTTCTTCAAGCCAGAATCCTCAGAGCCCAGAGGCAACTCCTCTCTGCACAGGGAACAGAGCAGTCCCATTTCCTGTGATCCCCCACAGATTTTAGTGCATGGAAGTCTAAAAAAAAATGGAAGGAGGACTGTTTCTCTCACAATAGTCCTAATCAGTTTGAGCACCGTTCATACCTTTTACTTGCATAGTAAATAGCATTTCATAAATATTCATGAGTTTGTTGAATTTAACGGGGGAAAGTAAGAACTCTTAACAGTATGTGGTCTTGGGTATAATTTATGCCCAAGCATCTCTGATAGATAAAAGAGGGGACTCTTATTCCAAGAGATCTGTTTACTTGATCATTAGCAAGGGTGAAGGAGACACTTGCTGAAATGAGTTTTATTCTCTCAGAATCCAAAATTCTATCATTATAGTAGCCAGAGAGCAGCAGAGAAGCAGCCCTAATCTTGTGATGATATGGAGAGAGGGGGAAACAAGACTAGAGAACTGTAGGTCTGGGGCCTGTTCACACAGGAGCCCAGCTTTGAAATACCATTGACTACGTGCAAAGGCCACGTTACCATTGTTTCTATAAAGATCTGTTTTAAGTGCAGCCTAATGGTTTGTATAAAGCATCTTCATGTTTTCCCACTTAGATACTGAGCTGGAGGAAAGAAAGAACACACTACAAAAGTTAGGCTTTGAAAGGTAGAAAATTCCAGAACCATGCATTTCTCATTTTTCAATAAAAAATTATTTGATTCTGTAACATATAAATAAAAGTGTTTATGTCTGAATTATAAGACGCTTATAATGTTAAGATGCTCCTGCTTTTTTTGGAGATGGGTCCAAGATGGGCTTAAGAGGGTGGGTGCACCAACTGTAATTTCTTGTGTCTGCTTATTATTCACCAAATATATATATATATTTTCTTCGTGCATGGTTCTATAATCAGGGAAAAAGGAGAGAACATTTGTTGAGCCAGATATTCTTCATAAACTATCTCATTAAATATATTTCACCCTCGCAGGCAGGCCCTATTATTATTCCTGGGTTTGGAGGAAGATCTGAAGTTTTAGAAGAGGCAGAGCTTGCATAGACACAGAGCGGTGGAGCTGGGAGTCAGATCTCGGTATTTTACTTCCAGAGCTGAAATTCTTCTGTATTCTAGACTGCCTTCCATATAAGACTAGAAAATGTTCCTGCCTTTAGGAGGTAACAGGGAAGCTACAAGGCCTAGCGCAGGAAAAGTAAAGGCCTATAATTTACTTGTGGGTTCACCTGTGACTACGTAACAATTGGGCCAAAGAAAGCAGCCACCTGTAATTTTACAATTCCTGGGGAGGGGGCACTATTGAGAGGGCATACAATTCTGTCCACCCAGTATGATTGTGTGCAGCGTCTTTGGAGGGCAAGGCCAAATTGCATTGCTTATAATTTCATGCCTCAGTGTTTTACTCAGGTTTTGCTTGGAGGGTTCTCCCATTACACGGGTTACCTCCTGCAGGAAGCCTGCTCTGATTCCTTCTGGCTCTTCCATGAGTGAATGATGGCCTTGTTTGTGTCACTGTTTACCTTGTATCTTCATCTATTGCTGCTCCGTGGAGGTGTGGAATTGGTTTTTCTTTTTCACAAGTCTGTCTTGAGCTCCTGTGAGCTCCCTGCCTGTGAGCTCTGTATTCATTTCTGCATTGGCTGCTCCCAGCATGGGACATGGTATATGGGAATTCAAAACATGTTTGCTGATGGATGGATGGGAGAAAGGAAGACAGAAAAAGAAAAGGAAGGAAGGGGAAGAGAGGGAGGGAGAGAGAAAGAGAAGGAAGGGAAGGAATGAAGGAAAGGAAGGGAAGAAAAAGGAAAGAAAGGAAGAAAGGAAGGAAAAGAAAGAACGAAACAATTTGTTCTTGTAGCAAGCCAGATGAAAATGAGCTCTTTCTGAGACTGACTTCCCTTTCTTCAGGCCCAATTTTATTCCACGTCATACAAGAACACACGTTCAACTTTGTGCCCCTTCAGGTTTTCAGAACGCACTACCTGGATAGGTTCCACCTGACCTTATGCTTGGCTTAAATATTAAACTTAATTACATAGGCGATGCTAAGGAAAGCACTCAGCTGTCAAGGTAGCTCTTGATATACACGAGTTTTCAATTTAAAGCAATCTACAGTCATTAACTCTCCTTGCCTCCCCATAACTTTCATCAGGTTGAATAGCAGACAGTGACATTTTAAATGGAAAAGAGAAAGGGTAGAAATGGGAGAGGGGCAGGAGGGTGTTAAGATGTGGCCTACCTGTCAAGAGCAGAAAAGATTGCATTAAAACTCGGCCCTCCCCCACTGCCCTAGCCTTTCCCTTTGAGTTTTTAATATGAATCAAATATAAACTGGACAGAAAAAACTGACCAGCCTTGAAGCTTCTCAGTGTGACTTGTGAGATTCCCTTTGACTTTCAATGTGTAGTTGACTAACCCTTCCCTTTCCTCGTCCAAGAAGTTAACAGAGGGAAGAATGGATCTGCTATGAGTAAACTCCATTTTATTAATATTAATAGGTACACACATATTAATATATCAGATGTGCATTTTGGTGGTCCTTGGGAATCAAGTTTGGGTACTTGGTTGGGGGTGCCAAGCCCAGGATGGAGAACCCAGGCTCAAGGCCAGTCAGTCCACTGTCCTCCTCTGTGCCCTGGGATTCATACCTTCAATTAGTTAGGCCAGGAATCCTCTAAACAATCCTACTTGTGAATCACGGCATCTCTTTGCTGGCCATGGTACATGGTCCTTTATTTTAAGGTAAAAAAACAAGTTTAGTGAAATGAAGTGATTTGCCAAAGGTCACGAAATTGGTTTGTGGCAGTGTCAGGACAAATATGATTAACACTCTCCATTCAGCACCTACTCTGTGCCAGGCACTTTGATATATGTTGTCTCTATTCTTTGTACCAAGCCAGAAACATCAAATATCTCCATTTTGCAATGTAGGGAAGTCAGGGAGGTTAAGCAATATGTGTTCATGACATTTTGATATGGATGTTTTGATACCATGGTTATTTTTACTTTTGCACCTATACCATGCTCCTTAAAAACAAAGCATTCAAGTTTCCATTTTTAAAATTACGTCATAATGAGGTTAACAGACATCTTCACTCCATCCCTGCCCTATGGCTCCATCTTTTAGTGGGTAAAGGTAAAGGCTGGGGGGAGGATGGGAAGGATCAAGAATGGGCTGAAGGTCAGTGGGAGCTGGTGGTCAGGAATAGAGTGGGGTAAACGATGGGGAAAGTCCAGATACGGGGCGCTGTTTCCTGCTGCACACTTTCCCTCATAATAAAAACACTGGCGAGTTGAATGATTTCCTTTGGATTGTTTCAAAATATGTTTCTCCTTTTCCCTACTCCATGCAGTCAAGACCCCTGGGTTCCAAGATTAGAGCTTTCACTCTAACGTTTGGTTTCTTGCTTAGGATGTATCTGTTTCCCTGAGTCCTCAATAATAATGGAGGAGACCCTTGGATTCAGTAAGAAAATCTTGTAACAATCAAGCAAGATTTGCATTAAAGTGAGGCTCAGAGAGGTTAAGTAATTTTCTCAAGGACATAGAGCTGTTTCCTCCTCGTGATGGGAGAGCCATGGTGGTCTCACTCCCAAGACCAAGGTCATTTAAGTGGACTTGATTGTACTTCTCTCTCCTTCCCAGCAAGTGCAAGCCATGGTCTCTCTCTCTGCAGGCTGAACCCTTGTCTGGAGGTGCAAAGGCTGTACACTCTCAGATGGTCGGGCCGCGGATGCTTTTCTGTGGCTGACCCCACCCCCCATTCTTCTGCCACAAGGGACAGTGCTGGACATTCTTCTGCTTTTCCAGATCTACTCTCCACCTTTCTTCATCCTGCCTTGTGCCATGGGAGGTAGACCTCTCTGCACCATATTGACAAGCTCCCTCGACCTGAGGTAGAAGATGCAAGGGTGGGAGGAGACCAGACTCAGGTATTTATTCCCTGGCAGTCCTCCAGGCAGGTCACTATGCGCTGGCTGTACCCCGGGTCAAATGGCCATGGCTCTTAGAAAGCCCTCTCCCATCTCCCACTGCGTTCTAGAAATGGCTCTCTTCTTCCCTTTGAACTTAGATGTGGTAATAGCTCCTTCACTTTCCCTGCCCTGGGAGACTGTAGTATCTTTGTTGGTTTCCTTAAACCATACTTTTGCAAATGGTTTTATAAAAATTCTTTTTGATCATTGGAGTGTTCTATCTGCTCCCCACCAAGATCACTGTTTCCTCTTTCTTCTTGACTAGTCCCATTTGGTAAAAAGTGCATTTTTCAAACCATTATTTAAAGGAGCTTGCAAAAAGAGGTTATCATCTGGATAGCTTAGTAATCCCTTGAAGAATTTTAGAGGTTGCTAAGCTGTGGTCTGCTGCCTTGCTTTCCTGGTTTGTGAATTACAGATTTCATAAAACTCTTGCCCTGGAGTTCTTAAATTCACTTGAGGAACTGAAAATTTTTTTTTTTTTTTTTTTTTTGCTGAGTCAAAAGAAAATGAAAGAAATTTACACCCTGCCATATGTTCTCCCCAGTGGAACTGATTGACAATGAGGCCACTGCAGGCAGAGACACAGGTGTGCAGGGAGGACCCGTGGGGAAACATCTGAGGTCAATTTAAAATTCCTCTTCGAAAATCACCAGAGCCTGGTCGGCAGAATTGGACCTGCAATTTCCTAAGTGACTCTGGAGAGCAGATAAAGCCTGGAAATTCAGGAAAAAAAGTGAGTTTATCTTCCAGAGAAACTGCAGCTAGATAGCTCTGGGGCTGCAAAGAGATAGAAGGTGAATAGGTCAAGGTTCTCACATTGGGCCAAGCATTAATGTCCAACTGCCAGAAATGGGGAAAAAAGGCACCTTTCATATTGTATGACTAGGTCACCACAGAATTTGTTATCTAAATTAGAACTCTTTTTTCAGAGTAAAAGAAGGTGTTTAATTGCTCTTTAGCAACAGACATACACAGGGACTGAAACTGGCAAAACAGAATGTAAGGTAAAAAGTAAACAAAAAAAAAATGGCATCCTCAGGGGCCAGGGGCACCTGTTGGGAGTGGATCTATCTAGAGTATATGCCTGGTTCTGCTGCACTGTGCCGTGCACTCACCCACCTGGGTAGGGGGAAGGAGGAGGGCCGTGTGTATGATACAATCATTTTATTTACTCCACCCAAGAGCCACTGATGAGATGAAGAAGCTAAAGCTGAGCTGGATTAACACACCTGCCAAAGGTAAGTTGGTGGTTGACGTAAGCTGCAAGGATGGATTGTCTGATTTCAAAACTAATCCTGGTTCCCCACACTAGCACAGCCCAGTGGTGTACGACATTTGAGGCAAAAGGGATGACAAGCGAAGCATTAGTAAGTATGCTTTCTTCTTCTGACCTTTTCTGGGAGAAAGTTAAGAAGAAAAGAGCAGTCGGAGGCTTAGTGTATAGAGCAATGGGAAATCCAGCAGGCAGAGGGTCTTTGTGCAGAGGAGACCAAGCTCAGTCAATGAACTGAAGATTGGTTTCATTTAATCACGTTTTATCTTTAGGTTCTATGAGGACATTCCTGAAATTCTGTCTTAGGTAGTTCAAAACAAATATGCCATACAAGAATATGTATTGCTGTTTAAATGTACCCAGGTAAGCATCACTGCAAAATAGTTTCCGATTCCATAGACCAGAATTTACCATACAGCAGACCACCATCCCTGAGGAAGAAGTGCTGTGTGTATGCGGCCTTCCTATAGTTATACACGCTAATGTTACCAGAACTCTCTTTTATTTCTGTCTCTGACGTTCCAATAAGGACAAAACTTCCCTTCGTTCTTCTCATTCCTAGTTCTCTTTCAAATGTAGCTGACCTGAAATGTGGGCCCAAGGTTGCCTTGACAAGCACAACTTGATCCTGATATTAGCCTATTAGTCAATGCCTCCAGCTGACTCCATCTAGAATTTCCCAACTGCCTTTTCCTTGAATTTGGCCTGTTAAAAACTGCAATTGAAAAAGTTTTGCTGTATTTTAGGTGCATCATCTCAACAGTTTATAGCTTTCATTGATACTTGTTTTTCAAAACGTCTTTTTGGTGTCTACACTTAATTTGGTTTTGTTTGAAATTGCTGATAAATCCATATAACCCTGTAACATATATGGTGAAACCTCATAATCCTTAAGAACATGGGTATCTTTGTGGTTATCATATTTAGGAATATGCTCAATATTTGAAAAGCATTATTGAATTTCATTTTTACCAGCATCCTATAAAGTATGTATGACTATCTCCCCAGTTTGTAGAAGCTGAGCCTCAGAATGCTCAAATACCATGTTCTGTTATCACGGTAGAGCTGGAATTCATGTCTAGAACTGTCTCCAAAGCCCATGTTTCTAACCATTATATTCTACTGTATAGAATACTGAATATTCATATCTTAGGATAATATTAAGGGAAGTCAGAATCACTGTATTAAAGCTGGGAGGACGTTTGCAGATGATTAAATCCAAATACCTCATTGTGCAGATGGCTGGTGGTAGAAGCAGCAGCTTTCAAAATCTACAGAGAGTAGAAGTTGTTGGTTGCTTATTCAACACCCATTCTTCTGTCTCCTTTTTCCTAAGGGAATCCTGCTTTTATTTAGGTCTTTACACTTCTTGATGTGACCCCATGTTTCAGGGGAGGCTGTGCAATTGCCAATTCTAGGGGATCAGTTATGATTGGCCTAATCCATCATGGTGAACCCATTCCCTCACCACTGATTGGCTTAGACATAAGCAGAAGATATAATGTTGGCCAATGAAATATGAAGAAATCTAATGGAGGGCTCCTGGGACTATCTCTTCACTTTAAAAAGATTCATAGAAAGATACCTGAAGATATCCTAATGTAGGGAGAGGAAGAATTAGTACTTCTATTATTTATTCTTCACTGTGCTATGCTTCCATAAATCACCTCTTATTCTCAGAACAGATGACATGGCAAGTATTATCATACCCATCCACAGATGAGGAGACTCAGACTTAAGAGCATTAAGTAACTTTCAGCTGTTAATTGGTAGAGACGGGATTCAAATCCAGAAATGTATGACTTCAAATGTATCTTATTTTAGGTTAGATACTTTTACTTTGGAATAAATTTAACGTAGGTTTATGTTAATGATTGTGTTGGTAAGTCTCCAATAGTGTGTTCCCTTCTGTGTGTCCAGGTAGAGTCGGGTTCTGAGTCTGCAGAGCTGTGTGTCCTTACGTCCTCTTCCACCTAGGAGTCAGATGGTTCCTCCAGCTGATGTCTTGGTCAGATGATCCTCTGAAATGACAATACCCTAGAGCCTTGCATGTGATCAGGGAGGTTAAAATCATTCGGTACAGCAAAAGAAAAAGAAAAAAAGAATGAAAGAAAGAAAGAGGAAGAGAAAGAGGGAGAGAGAATGGGATTCTTGTTTTATTGCCCAGGCTAGAATACAGTCTAAAAATGGGTATTAAAAACCTCTTTTATGCCAATAATTATGTTAACAATGGAGACAGGAAGGAATAGGGGATGAAAATAACAAATAAGCAGCCAACCAATATTTTATTTAAACCTGTGAAATGCTATGCAATTGCTGGGGAGTGATTTACTTCCAGTTATGTGGTCACTTTTAAAATAGGT
>CAUYQU010013441.1:0-70168 GCA_963574635.1 Cheracebus regulus | reverse complement strand
GGGAGATAGCATGGGGAGAAATGCCAGATATAGGTGAAGGGGAGGAAGGCAACAAATTACACTGCCACGTGTGTACCTATGCAACAATATTGTATGTTCTTCACATGTACCCCAAAACCTAAAATGCAATTAAAAAAAAATTAAAAAAAAAGGAAAAGAGCATCAGTGGCTGGATGCAGTGACTCGCACCTGTAATGCCAGCATTTTGGGAGCCTGAGGAGGGAGGATCACTTGAGCCCAGGAGTTTGAGACCAGCCTGGGCAATATAATGAGGCCCTATCTCAACAAATTTTTTTTTTTTAAATAGGCATGGTGGTGCACATCTATAGTCCCAGCTACTTGGGAGGCTGAGGTGAGAAAATCATTTGAGCCGAGGAGGCTGGAGCTTCAGTGAGGCATGGTTGTGCCACTGAACTCCAGCCTGGGCAATACAGCAAGACCCTGCCTTGGGGAAAAAAAAAAAAAGAAGAATGGCTCCAGTAGATATTTCTCTCTCTCTCTCTTTTTTTTTTTTGAGATGGAGTCTTGCTCTGTTGCCCAGGTTGAAGTGCAGTGCTCCCAGGCTGCGAGATCTCGGCTCACTGCAACCTCTGCCTCCCTAGTTCAAGTGAGTCTCCTGCCTCAGCTTTCCAAGTAGCTGGAAATACAGGTGCCCACCACCATACCTGACTAAATTTTGTATTTTTTATAGAGATGGGGTTTCCTCATGTTGGCCAGGCTGGTCTCAAACTCCTAGCTTCAGCTGATCCACCCACCTCAGCCTCCCAAAGTGTTGGGATTATAGGCATGAGCCACCGAGCTCAGCTGGTATTTCTCTTTCTGTAGATCTCGGGAGAAGGGGCTGGGGACGATGCTGGTATGTCTACACAATTCTTGCCAAGAGAGAAGTATACTAGTAAAACAACCATAACTTTTTCTTTCTTCTCCACCTCACCTCACTTTTTTCTCCCCACCAAATACAATGGTCATGGGATTGGGCTGCAGCTATAGCAGGGATGGTTCCTGAATAACAAGCTGTAACCATATATATATATATATATATATATATATATATATATATAAAAGATTTTTTAAACAGAGTATCACTCTGTCACCCAGGCTGGAGTGCAGTGGTGTGACCTTGGCTAACTGCAGCCTCCGCCCCTGGGGTTCAAGCATTATCCTTCCTCAGCCTCCCAAGTAGCTGGGACTACAGGTGCAGGCCACCATGCCTGGCTAATTTTTGTATTTTTAATAGAAATGGGGTTTCACTTTGTTGGCCAGGATGGTCTTGATCTCCTGACATTTTGATCCGCCCATCTCAGCCTCCCCAAGTGCTAGGATTACAGATGTGAGCCACTGCACCCGGCCCTTGTTTCTGACAGAATTCCAAAAGGCCTGATGGCTTAGGCTGTGCCTTCACCCCATTTGAGAAATTGGGGCTAATGGTGAATGCAGCTATTTCGCCTGATGGTGAAAGTAGCCCACTCATCCTGTGCCTGTGTAACCTTACTTTCTCCGAATGGGAGTGGACCGAGGAGAAGGCTCTTGCTAGACTATACTGCTACCTGCAATCTGGACTAGCACAATGGCCGAACCGAATGCCCCTTCCATCCAGGGTGGAAAAGTTTGGGTATAAATGAAAAGGAGGAGGAATAGTAGGTAAAAGTAAAGAAATGAATAAATAGGTTATGTAACAAGGGAAACCCAATGTCATATTAATATTTTGAAAATGGCTCAGAGCAAGAGATGATAATGTCTCTTAGCTTAGAGGCCTAAAAGGGCAAAGCTATATTTGCAGAGACCACACCCGTTTCCAGAAGCTGACAAGATGGAATGGCAGCCTGTAAACCTGGGAGATACTTTCATACAATATGATAGACTGGATGAATTATTTTGACTCAAGGGGATTCTAGTAATGTGTCAGTGTCTTTTGACTTCTATGATCCTTCACAATAAGATATCCATGGTCAAAGACCATGGAGTGACCTGTGATATAATAAAAAGATGAATATTTGGTCTTTGTCCCCAGTTCCTGGCACACAGCTCCTAAAACCCTTGGAGTGTCCTGAGGGATAGGAGTGTCTGTATGCTAAAGAGATGACTGATGCCTGGGGTCCCAGGTAGCTTCATATGGGGGCTGGTGGCCAGAAGACCAAGGCAAGATTAAAGGGAAAGGAGCTGATGTTTGAGTTGATCACCCATTGCCAATGATTATCAATTATACCTACATAATCAAACCTCCTAATGAAACCTCCCTAAATGACGGGGTTCAGAGAGCTTCTCAGCTGGTGAACATATGGGTGCTGGGAGCTGGTTACCCAAAGAGAACATGAAAGCTCTGGCCTCTTCCTACATACTTTGCCCCGTGCCGCTTTTGCATCTGGCTGTTCCCGAGTTGTATCCTTTATAACAAATCAGTAAATAAACTTAACAAATGTTTCCAAGTTCTGAGTCCGACCGGCAAATTATCAAACTGAAGGAGAGGTTGCAAAAATCCCCAATTTATGGCCAGTGAGTCAGAGGTACAGGTCTGGGACTTGTGACTGGCATCTGCAGCGGGGCAGCAGTCTTATGCAGCAGAACTCTTAACTTGTGGGGTCTGTGCTATCTCCAGGTAGATGGCGCAAGAATTGAATTGACACCCGCTGATGTCAAAAAATTAGAGAATTGGCATGGAATAAACACTATACATTTGATACCAGAGTGTGGTGAGGGAGAACCCCGCTCAGCTCCCTGTGGCTTTTCTCAGCCTGTAGGAATGAGGGTGGACAGGTGGGGTGCTCCTAAAAGTATTCTGAGTGCAGGTAAGACCTGCGCAGACTATGTGTTTTCTGGGCTGCCAATGCTCCTGTCAGATCCTCCAGCCTCCTTCTCCTCTGGGGGTTCCCACTCACCCTCTCGTAAGTGGTACAAGGCCAGAGATAACCAAGTACACACATGTTTATGTTTTTCTATGACGTCAGGCTTTTATTGATATTTCAATCACAAAAGCCACAAGCTACATGGATTCCCAAGGAGGCAATTCTCGGCACACAGGCTCAAACGACTCCACAAGTCAGTCAATGTTGTAAATGGTACATAATGGTATACTTCATAGAAAAATGTTACAGAGTAAACATTCCACAAGAAGTAACATTTAATATCGAAAGGGGATGGGACTGGGTATGATGGCTCATGCCTGTAGTCCCAGCACTTTGGGAGGCCAAGGCAGGCAGATCATGAGGTCAGGAGTTCAAGACCACCCTGGCCAACATGGTGAAACCCCATCTCTACTAAAAATACAAAAATTATCTGGGCATGGTAGTGGGTGCCTGTAATCCTAGCTACTTGGGAGGCTGAGGCAGAATTGTTTGAACCTGGGAGGTGGAGGTTGCAGTGAGCCAAGATCGAGCGATTGCTCTCCAGCCTGGACAACAGGGCGAGACTCGGCCTCAAAAAAAAAAAAAAAAAAAAAGGGCTGTTTTAATCTGCTGAAATCCTGCTCTTTTAATAGCCACAGAGTCCTCTGGTGAGGGCTGACCGTGGAAGAGTATGTTTGGTTATGTCCTTATCTGGTTGGATGCAGTCTTTATTTATCAAGGCAAAACATCTGGTTCCACTGGCAAGATGCTTTTTGAAACATAACATGAATTTTTTTTCTTAGATGTAGTTATACGTCAATGATGCTCTACATGCGCTCCCTCCTCCTGCCTTCTCTGTCATCCAGCCTGTGCTCATCAAACTAATGTGGATGTGAATCACCTGGGGATATTGTTGAATGAAGGTTTTGACTCAACAGCTCAAGGGTGAGCTGAATCTCTGCATTTGCTCACAAGCTCCCGGGAGATGCCACTGTAAGCAGCAAGGCCTGGTCTCTCAGTCTTAACAGATGTTTTTTATGTAGAATCTCAGCTACTGATTTCTCTTGCCTCCTTCTCAGCCCCCACTTTATGCAGAGCATTTTTAGCTAATGACTTTGTCTGTTATCATCTTACAGAGGCAACATTACGCTGTGTGTGAAAACCCTGCACTGGAATTTATTTATTTATTTATTTATTAAGTTTTCCCTCAATCTTAAAGTGGAATTGATTTTTCATCAGTGAGAACACGTTTCAACACATGTGCTAATACAAGTGAATGGCCTAGTAGACAGCATCCCAGGGCACCGTCAAGGGGAGATGGAGGCACTGCAAAGGGGGTGGTTTGGGAGCAGGGCTGAGGGTGTCTGATGTCTTCAGACGTGTCCCCTCAAACTGTACTAAATCAGAGTTGCCTTAGGTTGGGCCAACCATAAACAGCTCTGCAGGACCAGGTACCCACATTTGGCCTGTGCTCTGTAATTCAGGCTGCAAAGTGGGAGGGCTTGTCGGACACCTTTGCAAGCCGGGGTTTCTGTGAGTCAAGGGTAGCTACTACCACCTGCCCAGCAGCTTTGGAAGGCCATCTGAGTGCAGCCGAGGGTTTTTGAAATGAAAATTCCTCGAAGGATTCTCGAGAGGGCTGAAGGCATCAACGCTGGGCAAGGCTCAGGGAGGTGCAGGCCCTGGAGACAGCAGAGGGACGCAGGGGAGACATGGGGGAGACATGGTGTCAGCAGTGAGACGAGACTTTCCGGAGGAGAAAGAGCGAGTCCAAGCAGGGATTGCAGAAGACAGTTAGGCAAAGGGCCTTTCTGGCCCCCAGGACAATCAGAGATTAAAGAAGGTCTCTTAGAGATGGCTTCAAGTTTTGGGACATCTTACAGAAAAACCAGGTTTTGGTCATGGGAGGAATTGGGAAGAGTTTTCCCCAAATCTGGACAACGGAGCTATTGATTCGTTAGTAGATCAAAGAGGAGAATTAAAGGGGAAGTGGGAGGAGAGCTGGGAGATGAGGCAACAGGCAGGAGCACTTGGGGGGTTGAATTGCATGAGGAAAGGCTACCACGGTGTGCCCATCGAGAGGCAAGAAACCTGGATCACAGAGAAGGCCTTGAGCAGAGTTTGGCAACTCTTTGTTTTTTTTTGTTTTTTTTTTAAGATGATGTCTCATTCTGTCACCCAGGCTGGAGTGCAATAGTGCCATCTTGGCTCACTGCAACCTTAGCCTCCTGTGTTCAAATGATCTCCTGCCTCAGCCTCCAGAGTAGCTGGGAATACCCATCACACCTGGTGATTTTTTTTTTGTATTGTAAGTAGAGATGGAGTTTAGCTATGTTGCCCAGGCTGGTCTTGAACCCCTGACCTCAGGTGATTCACCTGCCTCAGCCTCCCAAAGTGCTGGGATTACAGGTGTGAGCCACAGCACCTGGTCAGAGTTTGACAACTCTTGAGGGAGGGATGAGCATGAATGTATGGACTTGTAGAATGGCAGACCTCAGGCTAGCCGGACATTGGCTCCAGCCTGAGCTGCAGGTCAGCGCAGCCGATATAGTCTCTACCATTTTAATTTCTGCACCCACAGAACCCAGCATGCATTCCAGGTTGTTGTTGATGATGAAGAGTAGGTTACTCCAGAAATGCTTGTTTGGTGAAGACTCTCTGATGGAGGGGGAGAAAAATTTGCCCTTAGACTGACATTGATGTGGATTGCTCATATGCATTCACACACATGTAGGAATTCTGGAAACTGTACAATGGAATACGGTGCTCAGCTTCCAGTGTGATGGATACTCAAGATCTCTCCTTTATTTTATTTTTTGTCACCGATGCAAGGTTTTCAAAATGAAAGAACCACATTCTGCCATATTTCAAAGTATGATTCAAAGGAAAATTATTCATCACTAGCAAAGAAAAAAAAAAAAAAAGAAACTCCAGGTAGCTTTCTTCCAGAAGCAATTAACTGGTAATTGTCACTGATTTATGTGACATCTGGGATTTGGTACAGAACAAGGCAGAAATGCCTTTGTGCATTGGTGCAAAGGTGATGAGGTCTCCAAAGTAGCCTGAGTGTGCAGTCGCATTCTAGCTGCTGTTGTGCGGGCCTGGGGAGGGAGGGCGCTCCAACATGACCGTAGCAGGGCAGCATAGAGTGGGTGTTGTTGATTCTCACACTTGGGTATTGATTTCCTTAATGTCTTTGTGGCAGATTCTATTTGTTTAGATTGGCCACAACTGCAATTCTGGTCTCATGGGCTCCTCCTGAGCCTTGTCATTCCTGATCAAGATATTGCATCTCTGTTCTGTCACCTGTCACCAGGTTAAGCCTTTGTGACTGTGGCCAGATGAAGAACCTGTGTGGCTTCTTGGTTTGCCCCCAGACACACTTTTGGCCAGGGAGGCTGCCCTCCATCCCCACGGGCAGCGTCACCCAAGCTCCCTTGCATCAGGCTTCCAGATGGGGTCAGTGAGCGCAAGGCAACAGGAGGGAATGAGGCTGGGTTGGTCAAATCTTCAGAGCAACCCAGCTTCTGCCTGGCTCTCTGTCAGGAGCCCTGAGTCACTGTCCAAGTGGGCTGGCTACTCTGGGGCCACTGTCTCGGGCACCAGCTTGCAGCCAACACAGGTTCCATCACATGGAGAAGAGCCGTGCCGTCCCACTGAGCCCTGCCCGAATCTGTGGGCTAAAGACGTGGTAGTTGTTTTAAGCCACTAAGTTTTAACGTAGTTTGTTATGCAATAACTGTTCTGGAAGCATCCCTATCTTTTCAGACACTCTCACTTTGGGACGTCTTAGAGAATGGGAACCAGAGAGCACAGACAGAGGAGATAGAGTTCCACGTCTTCACCTTCATAGGCCTCAGTGTGTCTGATTTCTGTGACCTTCTAGGATTCCCCAGCAAGTTGCCAGTGCTTTCGGTCAGGTCATGTTGTTGCTAGATGTTTAAGGCTCTTTACATATAATATATATGTATGTATGTTTGTTCTAAATACATCAAAACATAAATACCATCCAGGAATCAAAAGATACAGGAAGACCAGTCATGTGTCATCTGTCCTTATCCATCACAATCCTGGCAGGACACACTAAAGTTATGAATAGTTTATCTGAAAAGAGTTTAATGAAGAGATTATAGAGCTGAGTAAAGAAACCAACAATGGATGGGGAGGCACCAGGGACTGTAAAGACCGGTAGTGGTTGCTCCAGTTCTGAAGGGCAAGAAGAATGTTTGCTGCAATCAGAGGCTGGTGAGGGCTTGGGGCCAGGGCCAGGGCCACATGGAACACAGCCATGCCAGGCTGCAGCAAGGGAGGAGGAGCAGAACAACTTCCCTGTCATCTCTCTTCCCACCCTGCCCTCATTTCCTCCTGTTGCCTTGTGCTGGCTGACCCCAGGTGGAAGCCAGAGGCAAGGGAGTCGGGTGATGGATAGGGGCGATGGAGTGGGGGGCAGCCTCCCTGGCCAAAAGCGAGTCTTGGGGCAAACCAAGAACAGGCCTGCTCTGTCTCTGCAGTGCTACTGCTCCACTGCTCATACATCAGGGAAGCGCCTCGATCTCAGGGGTTTAGGTTGTTTAGGCTTTAAACAAAAGAGAGTTTTTGAAATAGATACAATGATGGCTGTGATAATTACATAATTAATAACATCTAGCTCAAATAAGAAGCTTAGTACATTAATGTACCAGATAAAGGATTTCTTAGTTTCTTGCTTTCTTTCTTTTTTCTTTTTTTTTTTTTTTTTTTTGATACTGGAGTACAGTGGTGTGATCTCTGCTCATTGCAACCTCTGCCTCCTGGGTTCAAGTGGTTCTCCTGTATCAGCCTTCTGAGCCGCAGAGGCTACATGCACGCGCCACCACGCCTGGCTAAGTTTCATATTTTTAGCAGAGACGGGGTTTTGCCATGTTAGCCAGGCTGGTCCCAAACTCCTGACCTCAAGTGATCCACCTGCCTCGGCCTTCCAAAGTGTTGGGATTACAGGTGTGAGCCACCATGCCTGGCCAGATAAAGGGTTTCTTACAGTCAGATTCTTCAGAGCCTGATCCTCCAGTGAGCTCTAATTTTTACCCACCTGTTTACCCTAGCTATCTCTGGGGCAGGTAGAATTCTGAGATGATCTTCAAGATTCCTGGCCCCTGGTACACACACACCTCTTCCATTTTTCACTTACCCAAGTTCTCCTCTGCTTTCTTTCTTTTTTTTTCTGAGACACTGGAGTGCAGCTGTTCACAGAGCAAACTGAGGGTTGGGCTGCTATTTTGCAGCCCAATAATGAGATGGAGATGAACTGAGGAAGAAGAGAGCTTTTATTTTCTGCAACAGGTAACAGAGAGAAGGCCTGGAAATTATCGCCAGACCAACTCAAAATTACGAAGTTTTCCGGAGTTTATTCACCTTCTAAGCTATACGTCTGTTTGTAAGTGTGGATTCATCTAAAGACATAAGTGATTAACTTCTTTTAAGCTATAACCAAAGTCTGAGTCCTGAAGACCTTCCTCTGGAGCCTCAGTAAATTTGCTTAATCTAAATGGGTCCAGGTACTGGGGTGATTACCCCTTATCCTGTCTCCTGCTTAATCACAAAATTCTGGGGAGTTCCTTCAGACCTCCAATAAACTTGTTTGTGGAGGCCTGGGGAGTTTCTTTGGACCCACAGTAACACTTGTTTAATCCTAAATGGGTCCTGTTAAGAATTCCTTCATTATTTTGTCATGCTTTAAAGCCCAGGAAAGGCCTGGGCGAAACTCTTGGTGGCCTTTTGTTATATCCCAGCCTTTGTATAAGGGCACTGGCTTTTAATATTTAACTTAACCGCTCAGTCAGTTCTGAAACAGTTAATTTATGGAGGCTTGCATTAGTGAGACCTGGCCTGCCACACAGTGGCGTGATCTAGGTTCACTGCAACCTCCTTCTCCGGCATCAGCCTCCCAGTTAGCTGGGATTACAAGTGCCCGCCACCATGGCTGGGTAATTTTTGTATTTTTAGTAGAGACAGGGTTTCACCATGTTGGCCAGGCTGGTCTTGAACTCCTGACCTCAGGTGATCCATCTGCCTCAGCCTCCCAAAGTGTTGGGATTACAGGCAAGAACCACCACACCTGGTCTTCTGTTTTTCAATCAAACACTCACCCAAGAGATTTTGCAGATGTAATTAGAGCCCCAGGGCAGTTGACCTTAACAGGGAGATCATGTGAGATGGGCTTGAACTAATCAGGTGAGCCCATAAAAGGAATGGGACTCTTCTTGGAGAATGAGATTCAAACATGAGAGGAACTCAAGGTGAAGCAGAGTCTCCATGGCTGGCTGTGGAGGTGAAGAACAGCTGGCAGAAAACAGGGAGCAGCCCCTGGCAGGAGTCAGCAAGGAAGTGGTCACAGCGTCCACAAGGAGCTGAGTTCTGCTACAACCACATGCCTGAAGGAGAACCCTGAACTTCAGATGCAGCCGGCTGTTGCACACACATCAGCCCTTTGAGGCCTTGAGCAGGGAGCCCAGCCCATGCTATGCCCAGACTACTGACCCACAGGACTGACATTTGGGTGTTGTTTTCTAAGCCCTTACATTTGTGATCATTTATTTCTCAGCAGTATGAATTCCATACATGTGAATCCCTCCATAGACCTTCTATAGACATGATTCCATTTTCCAAAATCGTACTCTCCATATCCCCCCAAATACAGATGCACTAGGCCCAGGTTGGGCAGTTTACACCTTGTCCTAGGTCCTACCTGCTGGTGCCCTTTCTCTTGCAGGTGCCCCAGCTTGGATGATGAATTATAATATCTGGTCACCCTCATCAGAAGTCACCCTCCTCACAGTCATCTTCTCAGTGTTGCTTGGTCAAAATTTTGCCCAAGCAACAAGTAATTTCAGACATGGAATTCTGACTGTTGTCACACTCGATTATCTTAGAAGAAATCTGTCAAGAACAAACATATAATTGTTTGCTGCTTTATTTTAATTTTTTGTTTTGTTTTGTTTTTGAGATGGAGTCTTGTGCTCACCCAGGCTGCAGTGCCGTGGCATAATCTTGGCTCACTGCAACTTCTGCCTCCCGGGTTCAAGTGATTCTCCTGCCTCAGCCTTATTGGGAGCTGGAATTATAGGTACGTGCCAACACACCTGGCTAATTTTTGTATTTTTAATAGAGACGGAGTTTCTCCATGTTGGCCATGCTGGTCTTGAACCCCTGACCTTGTAATCTACCCGCCTTGGCCTCCTAAAGTGCTAGGATTACAGACGTGAGCCACCTCTCCCAGCCCAGCTTTATTGACCTCATAACTTTAGACTCCATAGTCAAGAAGCAGCTGAGGATTAAGTTTCTTGAGCCAGACGGAGACTTCCAGCTGGTCGTCTGTGCAAACCTGCATTTTGCACTGCAGCAAGATGTTGCTATCTGACACAGCAGGTGTGAGCCACAGTAACCAAGTCATGGTTGAGTCATTCTGCCTTTTTATACCATGTTTCAGACCTCTAGCTTCCAGAACTGTGAGAGAATAAATTTCTGTGGTTTTAAGTTCACCAGTTCGTAATCACTCCCTCTCTTTTTTCTCTTTCTCTGTCTCTTTCCCCCTTTCTGTATATTTTTCTTTTTCTTTCTTTTTCCTTTCTTTCTTTCTCTCTTTCTTTCTCTCTCTTTCTCTTTCTTTTTCTTTCTCTCTCTCTCTCTCTCTCATCTTTCTTTCTTTCTCACTCTGTCACCCAGACTGGAGTGCAGTGGCACGATCTTGGCTCACCGCAACCTCCACCTCCCGGTTCAAGTGATTCTCCTGCCTCAGCCACCGAAGTAGCTGGGATTACAGGCATGAATCACCATGCCTGGCTAAGTTTAATATTTTTAGTGGAGATGAGGAGTTTCACCATGTTGGCCAAGCTGGTCTTGAACTCCTGGCCTCAAGTGATCTACCCATCTTGGCCTCCCAAAGTGTTGGGATTACAGGCATGAGCCACCATATCTGGTCCCTGTCTTTATCTATACAGAGTCATGTGCCACATAATAGCATTTCAGTCAATAATGGACAACATTTATGACAGTGGTTTCATAAGATTATACACAGTATTTTTACTGTACCTTTTCTATGGTCAGTTACACAAATACTTACTATTTTGTTACAGTTGCCTAACAGTATTTAGTACAAATGCCGTACAGGTTTGTAGCCTAGGAGCAGTAGGCTATACCATCTGGGTTTGTGTAACTATACCGTACGATGTTTGCACAATGAAGAAATCACCTAATGATGCATTTGTCAGAATGTATCCCCATAGTTAATCCATGACTGTATATATATGCATTTGTGTGTACATACATACTTCTTTTTTTCTAGAAGCATTTCAGAATAAGTTGAAGTCAGCATGCTACTGTTCCACTGAATAGCTCTGTTTTACTCTTTACTGAGTTTTACTTTTGTCATCCAGGCTGGAGTGCAGTGGAGCGATCTCAGCTCACTGCACCCTCTGCCTCCCAGATTCAAGCAATTTTCCTGCCTCAGCCTCCTGAATAACTGGGATTATAGGTGCCCACCACTACACCCGGCTAATTTTAGAGGCAAAGTAGATACAAGGTTTCACAATGTTGGTTAGGCTGATCTGAAACTGCTGACTTCAGGTGATCCACCTGCCTCAGCTTCCCAAAGTGCTGGGATTACAGGCGTGAGCCACCATGCCTGGCCAGTTCTGTCTTTAAAGAACAATGGAGATGTATCAAAAGGACATCAAAGCCAAATCTGGAATGATTGAACATTAGAATAATTAATGACAAGAATGGATTATAACTTAGTAAAACTATGGAATGCCTACTAGAAATATAGAAGGAATGATGGAATTAGGAAATCCATTAATGGATGCTGAAACTACTGAGTGAAAGTTTGGTGAGTGACTCTATGATTGTTATTTTAGAGTTCGGGTCTCACTCCATACCCCAGGCTGGAGCATGGTGGTGAGATCATAGCTCACTGCAGCTTTCCTCAAAATTTGATTTTAATTTTAATAAAATGTCAAGGTCATGAAAGTCAAAGGCTGAGGAACACTTCCAGATTAATGGAGATTAAAGGGACATGAAACTGAAGGCAATCCTGGATTTGATCATAGTCCAGGGAAAAAAAGAGAGCCATAAGAGAGATTATTGTGATAGTTGACAATATTTGATGATGTTCTGTGATTTGATAATAGCATTATGTTAATGTTGAATTGCCGGTTTTGATAATTGTACTGTGGTTATGTAAGAGAATGTTTTTGTTTTCAGGAAATCTCTATCACTTTAAAATTTCAATTGTGATATATTTTTTCTTTTGCTCATTAAAATTTTTATTGTTTTTTTCTTTAATACTTTTTTTTTCTTCTTTGGGGAACAGAGTCTCTTTCTGTCATCCAGGCTGGAGCATAGTGGTGCAATCTTGGCTCACAGCAACCTCCGCTTCCTGGGTTCAAGCGATTCTCCTATCTCAGCCATCTGAGTAGCTGGGACTACAGGCATCCACCACCACACGCAGCTGATTTTTGTATTTTTAGTAGAGAGAGGGTTTCACCACGTTGGCCAGGCTGGTCTTGAACACCTGATCTCAGCCTCGGCCTCTGAAAGTGCTTCAATTATAGGCATGAGCTATCATGACTGGCCTCTTTAATACTTTTATTATAAAAATTTGAAAATAGGCTGGGCACAGTGGTTCACACCTGTAATCCCAGCACTTTAGGAAGCCAAGGTGAGCAGATCATGAGGTCAGGAGATTGAAACCATCCTGGCCAACATGACAAAACCCCATCTCTACTGAAAATACAAAAATTAGCTGGGTGTGGTGGTGGGCACCTGTAATCCCAGCTACTCAGGAGGCTGAGGCAGGAGAATCACTTGAATCCAGAAGGCAGAGGTTCAAGTGAGCTGAGATCACACCCCTACACTCCAGCAAGACTCTGTCTCAAAAAAAAAAAATTGAAAATATTAATACCGTTATGGGCTGAATTACTATTGAAGATAGATGTTGGAAATAGATTCTTGGTGCTGCGAAGAAAAATTAGCACTGAGACAAAGGACTTTCAGCAACTCAATTTTTACTTCCTGGACTGCAGGAAGGGTACCCTCACTATCCATTGTGCCACAAGAGTACAATGAACAAAGAAAAACACACAAATTTATTCCTTACGCATTTTGGGTCATCCTTACTGCTGTGTCTGATCTCCTTTGGCTGGAGCCAGACCTCACAATCTAAACTAAAACCCGTAACAACTTAAAACTTTTCTAAACAGATAAAAGCAATGAGGAGCTGGGACATGCCTGTGAGCATGTTCAGCACAGATATTGCGGTTAAAGTACACTGACATAGAATGTACTATGTGCCCGTAAGCATGGCATGTTTAACAGCTGCATAGGTGCATAGGATAGGGCTTAACAAAGAGTTATTAGTACACTTACTATTTAACAAGAAAGGAAACTTTAAAAAGGAACTTTTCTACTTCCCAGTTACCTCCTCCCAAAATTCACATGTTGAAGTCCTAAACCCAGCACATTATTTTACCACTTGTGTCTGCAGTGGGGAAAAAAAAAAATATATATATATATATATATATATATATATATATATATATTGCTTAGCTTTGAAATCTGGGTAGCAAGCACAAAACTAGCCATCTATGTAAAGGTCAATATTGTCATTGTTAGATAAAAATTTTCAGTGGAAAAGAAGCTGTAGAGAATTTCTGGGATATAATCTGGCTTTAGTTTGGGGTGAGGTCATGAGAGAGTCCTGGGAAACAGGGGTCTCACTCCATTTGGGGCATGTGTGATAGGGCTAGGACTTGCCTATCTGGCAGGAATATGATCAGAGAAATTGGGCTGCTCTAAATTTTGCTTCTCTAAGCTTAGTATGGTTTATACCCAGCTTTTAGGCAAACATCAAAGTGAATCATGTTGTGGGATGAAATGAAAGTACTCAGGCAGACATGGAAGGGCTGTCAGAAGTCTCATGATCAAAACAAATCACATGTAGAAAATAATCTGAGGCAAGCTAACATGATTAATTCTCAGGTTAAAAGGATAACAAAACAGCAGCAGGGAATCTGGTGATGCTATCTCTCCTTTTCTTGGTCACGATGCTCCAATCTGGTTGGACTGGCTGCCCTCTATGTTGGGGCTGTGTCCCTGCCCTGAGACATCTCCTGCCATCATCTTGGGGATCCCCTTTTCTGCTATCCATTGCTCCTTCTCTTGTTTCCTGGTTTATACTCTCACTGAGGTTGAGTGTATTTTTCAATAGGTTCTGGAAGAAGGGTGCATGCCGTGTTGCATGTCTGAAATTGTCATTATTCTACACTTTTTGATAGATAGTTTGGCTCGGTATAGAAATCCTGGATGTTGGACGGGTATGGTGCCTCATGCCTGTAATCACAGCACTTTGAGAGGCCGAGGCGGGTGGATCATGAGGTCAGGAGTTCAAGACCAGTCTGACCAAGATGGTGAAACCCCCGTCTCTACTAAAAATACAAAAATTAGCCGGATGTTGTGGTGGGCCATTTGAGCTACGGGGCTCCCCTGCTGATAGTGGTCTCCTCTGAAATTCCTGACTCTTTACTCATCCTCTGAGCAGGCACTTGAAAGGCATGCGCTCATGGCCAGACCACTCTCCTTTTTTAGTTAAATGAAAATAAATTTTTTATATTTTTCTTATTGCAAAAGTCATGCGTGATCGTGTAAAAATTGTAAAGAAACTGTAGACAAGCAAGAAAGTAAAAATCAGCTTTAATCTAGGTAACTACTGACCAGAAGTAGGATTAATGGGTTAATGATAATCACATCATTCTAAGGCATTCTCTTTTAATCATAAAAGTATACCAAATTATTTCTTTCTCTCTCTGTCTCAGTGTGTGTGTGTGTGTGTGTGTGTGTGTGTGTGTGTGTCTCCACGTACATCTAGAATCATAATTGCTGTGTTCATATGAAATGACAAGTGAGTTTCTTTCAAATCATATCCAAGCTGGATACTCTTGGAATTGATTGATCACTCAGCCATACTTTAAGGAAGGTAGGCTCTCTTCTGGAAGCCTTTTCCAACCACATGTGTCAGTTCATCCTCCGGGAAGAACAGCAGCGGCAATCACACAGCGGCGGAGCAGGGCTGCAGGAGTTCTGGGCTCCTGGCTCCTTCCTGACCTTTGTTTTTGGGTCATGACACCCCCGGCTGTTTGAGGTAGACCACCTCATTCATTGCTACCATTCATAATTTGGGGTGACTTCAGCTCAACAGTTATACTAAAGCCAGCAATTAAGAAGCAAGAGCTAGGCTGTTTCCCTGGCAACCCAGCTTCTGCGGGCAGTCGTTGCCGCCACTGATGATCCAGTTACCACTGCGAGGCAGAGTGCTCAGTGGAATGAACTAAAATGAGCTTTTTCCAGGGGCTGTTGGCAGAAATCTAGTCAAGAGAGTTGCTTAGGAATTCTCTGGCCCTCACGTCAGGGAGACCAAGGAAACTTAAAAGACGTAATTCTTCTCTGCGGCTTTCATACCTACAGGCGCTTCCTCTTGTTCCCCTCCCCGCAACCCCAGGCTTCCTTCCTAAACCGCAGATCTGAGGGCACTGTGCTCTTGGTTAAATGGCCTTTGACACTTCCTTGAATGGAGAAGAAAGCCCAGGTTCCTCAACATGTCATTCCGGAAACCTATGGCTGACCCCAAGTGGGCTCTTGGTTGCTTCTCACTGTATTATTTCTGGTCCAGTTTTGCCAGAGACCCACCTTGCTAGACACACAAAGCATTCTCTGCAAATTTGACTGAGGGCATTTTTTCATTCTGTTTTCAAATTTGACTGCGTAGCCTTCAAAGGCTTAGTTAAAACAATAAAAAGGTCAACTTTTAATAAAGTTCCCCTACTGAGACTCACATCATTTTCATTTCTCTTTATTATCTTCTCTTTAGTTGTTAAATGATCCTTTTTGGGGTAGCAGGAACCCAATCCTTTCCCAACAGCTTTATTCTAATTTGAGCAGCATTTCAATGTGAGAAATGATGCATCATATTTTTGATTTCTAGGTTTTTGGTTTTTTTAATTTTTTTTTTTAGAGGTGGTGTCTCATTATGTTGCTCAGGCTGGACTCAAACTCCTGGGCTCAAGTAGCTGAGTCGACAGGTACACGCCACCGTGCCCAGCCTCATTTCCAATTTTAACTTAATAATTGGCGTACTTTATAATTACATTGTTTCATTGGATGCCCACAGCCCCTGAAATCAGTCAGAGACTAGGGTTGAGTGAGTGGGAGTGACTTGGGAATAAACAGAAGGATTCAGACGTGAGGGATTTTGAATGGATTGATTTTGTTTGTTTTTATAGACAGGGTCTCCCTCTGTCTCCCAGGCTGGAGTGCAGTGAGGCAATCTCAGCTCACTGCAACCTCTGCCTCCTGGGTTCAAGTGATTCTCCTGCCTCAGCCTCCTGAGTAGCTGAGTCCCCCTTTACAGGCACCCACCACCACACCTGACGAATTTTTGTTTTTTTGTTTTTTTGTTTTAGTAGAGACGGGGTTTCACCATATTGGTCACCCTGGCCTCGAACTCCTGATCTCAGGTGATCCACCCACCTCCCAAAGTGCTGGGATTACAGGCGTGAGCCACTGTGGCGGCCATGAATGGATTGATTTTGAATGTAGCCAATGCACAGGCATTTATGACATTATAATTTACTTTATTTGTAAACTGCAGGGTTACCAGGAATTATACATACTTAGATAAGGCACTCAGTGTTTCTTTCTCATTGTTTATATACATTTCACCTAAATTTTAATATGCAGCCGTGCATGTGTGTGTGTGTGTGTGTGTGTGTATAAGCTCGTATTTTTTCTTTTTTCCTTTATATCATAGGATTTTTCTCTTGCTTTAATACAGGTTTTATAAATGTTTTAATGATTATATTACAGTCCATCATATAAATGAGCTAATTTGACTCAACTATTACTCTATTAATATCTTAAATTGTTTCTAAGGAAAATTCTTAAACTGTTTAAGTGATAGAGGTAAAATTTTGTGCGTTAATCTTTTCTGTCTTTTCAAATTATTTAAGGATCAATTCAGAGAAGTAGGATTAATGGGTTAATGATCATCACATCATTCTAAGGCATTTTCTTTTAATCACAAAATTATACCAAATTATGTTCCCTTTAGCAGTTTCATCGCAGTCTAGCCATTGAATATGGATAATAATATATGTAACCCTTTTCAAATTTCATACGCAAAATGGAAATTATTATTGTTTTAATTTGCATTTTGATTTATAGTATGGTCGAATGTAGTTTCCCTTGAATTAATTCTCTTTTTTAAATAGTTTGCTTACGTTTTCTGCCCTCACTATAGGGTCATGTTTGCCTTAACCAGTGTGCACAAATCATTAATATTAAGGTTATAACCTCTTACATGTGCTACACACTCCCTCTTTGTCATATTTGATTTTAAACATAAAATTATTTTTAATTTAATATTTTTTTACATTTTCAATGCAGTCTACAATATGAACATTCTACTGAGTAATTTTTCCCATTTATATTAAGCTTAAACATTTTTTCCCACCTAGGAAATGAATATCTTTATTTTCTTCTGCTCCTTGTAAGTTTGTATTTAAATATGTTCTTATTTATTTATTTATTTATTTGAGGCGAAGCCTTGCTCTGGCCTCCAGGCTGGAGTACAGTGGTGTGATCTCTGCTCATTGCAACCTTCACTTGCCGGGTTCAAGGGATTCTCCTGCCTCAGCCTCCTGAGTAGCTGGGACTACAGGTGCCAGCCACCATGCCCGACTAATTTTTGTATTTTTAGTAGACACAGGGTCTCACCACGTTGGCCAGGCAGGTCTCAAACTCCTGATTGCTGGTAATTTGCAGACTCGGCCTCCCAAAAGTGCTGGGATTACAGGTTTGAATCACTGTGCCTGGTCTAAATATTTTCTTTTTTAAATTCACATATCCAGAACTGGTGGCTTTCAGAACCCCATTCTAGGTTATGAGATTAACTAATTTATTCATTCATTTAATCATCCACAAGTTCAAGAAATAATTATTTGGTGCCAATTCCTAGCTCTGTGCTAGGAATTGGAACACCAGCGTTTCCTTTCCTGACAAGCAAGTGTAAACACAGCTCCGAGAGATTCTGTGTGGCGTCTTGGGAAAGTGGTCCAGGGACAGGGGACACCTAGGGAAGAACGAAGCTCACCAGGGCTCGGGAAATGAGGTGATTCAGATGTGGGGCTTGAAGCTTGAGACGAGAGGGTGAGGGGAGCATGTTTGAGGAGGGGCAGGCATGCTGAGTTTTAAGGCTGTGAGGAGGAGGAAGCCTCCGGCACCAAGGCCTCAAGGTAGGATGGACTGAAAGTGCGGAGGGGACAGGTGGGACTAGACACCAGCCCAGCTCAGGCAGAGACCAGGTGAGGATGCAGGCAGCCTCCTGGGATTCCATTCCAGCAGCAGGCTCAGCATGCAGGGAACGCGACTAATCTAGGATTACATCTGGATCGTCACCGTACAGGTAGATATTCTCACAGGACATAGATTCTTATATTTTGATATACAGATTGTTATACTAGATTAGATCTGCTATACGCTATGGGCCTAATGTATATCTTGCTTGCATTTCCTCCGTCTCCAGGGCTGCACCCCACGGAGGGGCAGGAGTGGAGCAGAGACTCTGGCTGTCAACCAGGAGGCGACGATGTTGGCCTGGGTCAGCACAATGGCTGCCGAGTGGGAAAGGGGACAGGCACAAAGGCTACATGGAGGTGGCTTGCTCAAGAACTGGATGTGGTGCATGAAGAGAAGGGAGAAACAAAGACGAATTCCTGGGCTTTGGTTTGAAATTGGGTGAATGTACCATTTACTAGGATTGAGGCAGAGGGCAAGTGAAGAATTCTGTTTCAATTTAAGCTTTGAGATGACACAGGTATTGAAATGGTAAGGGGTAGAAATTTGAGTTTGGAGTTTGTGGGAGGATTCTGGGTTGATTTTGAATTTGGGAGCAGGTAGGTGTTATTTAAAGTCCATAGTGTAGGCTGGGTGTGGTGGCTCATGCCTGCGATCCCAGCACTTTGGGAGGCCAAAGTGGGCAGATCACTTGAGGTCAGGAGTTCAAGACCAGCCTGAGCAACATAGTGGAAACTTCATCTCTACTAAAAATACGGAAATTAGCCAGGGATGGTAGCACACACTTATAGTTCCATCTACTCGGGAGGCTGAGGCAGGAGAATTGCTTGAACCCAGGAGGCAGAGGTTGTGGTGAGCTGAGATCGTGTCATTGCTCTCCAGCCTCAGCAACAAGGGTGAAACTCTGTCTCAAATAATAATAATAATAATAATAATAATAATAATAATGTTTGTTTATGCAGGTGTGAGTGGTCTTTCCCATCCTGCTCATGGCCATGAAACTTCCCTGAAGAGGTGATTTATGATGGGGCTACTCTCAGTTTTCTTCCTGGGAGTAGACACTATCTAAGGGGAGTTTATGGCAGCCTTGGTTTTAAAGTTTCTGCTCTTAGTCAGATAAGGAGTGCTCTAGCTTCTTTCTGCATCTGTTGAATCTCACATGTCTTCAGCATAAACAGTCTTTATGCCAACTCTAGTGTTCCTAGTGGGTCCCCACAGTAGCTTGTCCAGATGTGGGGCAGAGGGGAAGAGCAAAGCCAGCTTAAATGCTGTCATCAAACAGACACCTCATCCCAGATGCCGAGCCCCGGGGCTCTGGTACAGCGATGGCTTGCAGCAGAGTGGAGAAGTCGGCTGCCCAGGGCGGCAGCAAAGCCACGAGAGGAGAGAGAGGAGCCAAATGGCCAGAAGGTTTCAAAGCAGGGGAGGGTCACCTGGGTTCAATGTGATAAGGAAGCTGAGGCATTCACTGGATTTGCCACAGGCAGGACTGCGATGGTTTCAGTGGAGTGGTGGAGCCGGAAGCCTAATTGAAGAGTTTGTTAGAGAAGTGGGGGGTGGCAGAATACGCCACCCAAAAATATGCCACTTTGTCATAAGGACTATTTTAGACCAAAGGCAATTGAGAAACAGCAGACAGAAGAAACGCTCCCTCTCCTCCCACTATTTCCATAAAATAAAGACAGAAATTGGTAAAGGTGCCCTCTTCCCCTCTCAGCCAGGAAGGAGAGAAGTTCACTGTTAATCGAAGGAGACAGCTTCAGACTCTCGGCAGCCTGGAGACAGCACCAGAGGAACCCACACAGCAAGCCTTGCCAACCACCCATATCCTCTCATTAGTCTCCCCAAACATTTGCCTTTCCACAATTCGCGGCTCCTAGAAAACTCAGTCCTTGGCCTTAGCCTTGTCACTTCTCTGCTGGCGTCCTGCTCTTTGTTTAGATGCTACGTAACCGGCCGGGCGAGGTGGCTCATGCCTGTAATCCCAGCACTTTGGGAGGCCAAGGTGGGTGGATCACTAGGTCAAGAGATCGACACCATCCTAGGCAACATGGTGAAATGCTGTCTCTACTAAAAATACAAAAATTAGCTGGGTATGGTGGCTCGTGCCTGTAGTCCCAGCTGCTCAGGAGGCTGAGGCAGAAGAATCGCTTGAATCCGGGAGGCGGAGGTTGCAGTGAGTCAAGATTGAGCCACTGCACTCTAGCCTGGTGACAGAGTGAGACTCCATCTCAAAAAAAAAAAAAAAAAGATACCACATAACTGCTCCTTTCGGTTACTCATCTTTGAGTTTGGTGTGTTGGCCCCGTGCACATGTTAATAAACTTCTGTTTTTCTCTCATTCAGCTGTCTCTTGTCCATCTAATTTGCAGGGCCCCAGCTGAAAAACCTAGGAAGGTGGTGGGAAAAGGAATTTCTTCCTCCTCGAGGGTAGTGAAGATGCAAGTGCAGACAGATGCTCAATAAGGTTGATCATGAAATGAGATGGGTGTGGGGTCAGGATAGTTGTTTCTAAATGACCAGAGCTGCTAGAACAGGTTAGTATTGGCCAGGTGTGGTGGCTCACACTTGTAATCCCAGCACTTTGGGAGCCTGAGGCGGGCGGATTACCTGAGGTCAGCAGTTCAAGACCAACCTGGCCAACATGGTAAAACCTGATCTCTTAAAAAAAAAAAAAAAAAAAAAGAACAGGATAATATGCCAAAGAGTGACAGGAGTCCCCAGGAGAGGGCAGTAATGGGGTAATGATGAGGGTGGGAAGTCTTCCTCTAAGTGAGAGGACCCGGAGCTGGTGAGGGAGGTGCCTTGACAGGATGTATGTGTCGAGTTGGAGGAAGTGGGGTTGCTCCTTATGCTTTTCTTGGCTGGAGCATAAGGGGGTTCATGAGTGAGGTGAGGTGGTGGAATCTTAGGACAAAGGAGGAAGTTGGCATTTCGTAGGCCCCTGTACTATTCTCCACCCTCCTGGCTACAGAGGACAAACATCTAATGAGAGTTGGAGCCATCTATGAATTAGTTCCAGGGAAAATATAGAGAAAAATCCAACCACATAAAGGGCTGGCCTCCTTTACTGAATTATTCTACCTCAGCAATAAGCAGTTAGACCCATGCGCCTTCGCCTTCTTTTGGTCTTAGGCCCTTTTGAGATTCTGATGAAAGCTATAGAGTCACTCCCCAGAAAAATGTGCATGCCATTTTGGGGAATTTACCAAACTAGGGGGACTCTAGGCTTCCTGATTCAGATCCCTTATGCTGTAGGATACGCCCGTGGGCAGAAGGGGCACACAGCCCTGGCCTTTT
This sequence comes from Cheracebus regulus, assembly GCA_963574635.1. Lineage (NCBI taxonomy): Eukaryota > Metazoa > Chordata > Mammalia > Primates > Pitheciidae > Cheracebus > Cheracebus regulus. The sequence goes on along the minus strand of CAUYQU010013441.1, from coordinate 48,665 downwards.
CTTGGAAAAGTGGCAGATGCCGTTGCGCCCATATAGAAGTCAGTCTGCTCCTGTCCCTTGAGATCCGGTTAATGCAGGCAACATGTGGCTTCACAAGATTCCAGCCTCCCTCCATCCCCTCCCATCCTCACGACAACTGGAACTTTATAGTCTCCTGACACAAAGAGTGGCTTCATTACCCATTGTTGACTAAGCCTTAGATGAAATTCAAATTATCAGAGCAGCCCACAGTTTTTCCTCAGTGGCCCTTTTTTCTGAGCAAGAATTTGAATTCATTTTCCCAAAGAGTGTAAATCCTTCATGTCATTTACTCAGGAAATATTTTTGGAGAGATGGGACACCCCAGGCATGGTCCCAGGAGCTGAGGAAACTTCCTGGCTGAGGCAAAAGGGAGCCTCTGTCATGGTGGGGGACGGAACAGAGATCAGACAATACATTGTAAAATGATGACTTTAAATAGACGTAACTGCTAGAAAGAAAATACTCTACATGAAGGTGTATCAGAAGGATCTCCCTGTTGGCTGGGCGCGATGGCTCACACCTGTAATCCCAGCACTCTGGGAGGCCAAGGTGGGCAGATCACAAGATCAGGAGTTCAAGACCACCCTGGCCAAGATGGAGAAAATAAAAATAAAAAAATTAGCTGGGCACAGTGGCGGGTGCCTGTAATCCCAACTACTCAGGAGGCTGAAGCAGGAGAATTGCTTGAACCCGGGAGGCAGAGGTTGCAGTGAGCCAAGATCGCACCACTGCACTCCAGCCTGGCAACAGAGTGAGATTCCATCTCAACAAAATAATAATAATAATAGTAATTCTTCAAGCTAGCAATGAAGTGAAATCTGTTAGGTTGAGGACCAGGTGATGTTCAGCTGGTCTGGAACTAGCTGGGTGGGAAGCCTTTTCCACCTCGTAGGGGGTACTTCTGTTGAGAGCAGGGGAACTCACAATTAAGACTTTGGGGCTCGTGAGGCTAAAAGATGTCATGGCTGCACTTTGAAATCTTAGGTCTTGCAATATAGAAGTACTCTTGGCTTAGGGGAAGCCCCTGGAACTCTCATGGCTGTGGACTGGTGTGGGAACTCCTCTTACAGCAAAGTAGGGGTAAATACTCTCATGTAATGATGCATTCTACTCCGGGTGTGCGCATTAAAAAGAGTGGGAGGTGCTTGCCAAAGTGCCCATCGAAAACAGCTGCACCAGTTTATTCTTTTCTCTAATAGTGTATTTGCATACAGAGAACATCAGTTTGAGAAAGATAACATTTCATCGTAGATATTTTAACCAATTCCCATGATTATTAATAAAGGTGAAAACACGTCTTTAAAATTAATTTATTTTTCTTTGAGACAGGTTCTCACTCTGTAACCCAAGGCTATAGTGCACTGGTACCATCACAGCTCACTGCAGCCTTGAACTCCTGGGCTCAAGCCATCCTCCTGCCTCAGCCTCCCAAGTAGCTAGGACTGCAGGCACACATCACCATGCCCAGCTAGTTTTTTTTGGTAGAGATGGGGGTCTCACTGTGTTACCCAGTCTGGTCTTGAATTCCTGATCTCAAGTAATCCTCCCACCTCAGCCTCCCAAGGTGCTGGGGTTATAGGTGTGAGCCACTATGCTAAGTGTGAAAACTGTTTTATATATTTGTAGGTCATTCATATGTGCCCAGACCGTTTGTCTGTTTTCTGTTGGCTTTTTAGCCTATTAAAAGAAATTGATTCATCAGAGTCAAAGTAAACACAGACTCTGAATATAAACCCTGTATAGATATGGTACATATACCAGTTTCTCTCATCTTTATACTTTGTTTGGAATTTTTGTTGTATGGAAATTTTAAATTTCTATGTAGGCAATTATCATACTTCTATCATTTCTGTGCTTAATCTTGCTTAAGAAGGTCTTTTGTACCCCAGTTTTGTAAAATGTGTTCCTATATTCTTAAAGCATTGTTTATGTTTGTGCCTTTACTCCGTGAGGAATGTGTACTTGCACAATGTGAGATAGAGATCTAAGTTTCTAATGTAATTGTTCCAGGAATTTCTACTTCATTCCATTGTTTTATGTGTCTAACTCTGTGCCAATATTAACATTGGAATTTCTAGGGTGTGTGTAATGTACATGTAGTGATGCATGCTTTTTTTTTTTTTTTTTAATACAGTGTCTCACTGTCACTCAGGTTGGAGTGCAATGACATGATCTCGGCTCACTGCAACCTCTGCCTCCTGGGTTCAAGGGATTCTCATACCTCAGCCTTCTGAGTAGCTGGGATTATAGGCATGCACCACCATGTCTGGCTAATTTTTGTATTTTTAGTGGAGATGGGGTTTCACCATGTTGGTCAGGCCAGTCTCGAACTCCTGACCTCAAGTGATTTGTCTGCCTCAGCTTCTCAAAGTGCTGAGATTATAGGTATGAGCCGCCACCGCCCCAGCCTACATTAATATATTTCTTAATGTTAAAATATCCTTGCATTCTTGGGACAAGATCTACTTGGTTATGAATATCATTATTTTGGTTCACGCTGGATTTGATTTGATAATATAGAGAGGACTGAAGAGCTGAGCACTGGCAATTAAAGGCGGTATTACAAATGCCACTCTTCCTTGGCTGGGTGTGGTGGCTCACACCTGTAATCCCAGCATTTTGGGAGGCCGAGGTAGGTGGATCACTTGAGGTCAGAAGTTCGAGACCAGCCTGGTTAACATGGTGAAACCCCGTCTCTACTAAACATACAAAAAATTAGCCAGGCATGCTGGTATGTGCCTATAATCCCAGCTACTTGGGAGGCTGAGGCAGGAGAATTGATTGAACTTGGGAGGCAGAGGTTGCAGTGTGTCGAGATCACACCATTGCACTCCAGTCTAGGTAAAGAAGCAAGACTCCGTCTCAAAACAACAACAAAAAACCAAATGCCAGTCCTTGTCACATTCCACAGGCTAAAACCAGTCACATGACCGTGCATAACTTCCAAGCGACAGGAAGAAGTAGAAGAGAATTGAATACTGTCCAACAGTATGAGTTTCTATCAGTCAGGGGCCACACCGTTTATCATCCAGACTGGAACTTTTTTTTTTTTTTTTTGATACGGAGTCTCTCTGTTGCCCAGGCTGGAGTGCAGTGTTACAATCTCTGCTCGCTGCAACTTCTGCCTCCTGAGTTCAAGTGATTCCCCTGTCTCAGCCCCCCAAGTAGCTGGGACTACAGGCATGCGCCACCACACCGGGCTAGTTTTTTGTTGTTGTTGTTTTTGGTATCTTAGTAGAGACCGGGTTTCACCATCTTGGCCAGGTTGGTCTTGAACTCCCGACCTTGTGATCCACGCTCTTCAGCCTCCCAAAGTGCTGGGATTACAGGTGTGAGCCACTGCGCCCGGCCCAGACTCGAACATTTTGAGAGTGAAAAGGGCGTTATTAATAATTATGCTGAGATGACATGTATGTTAGGTTTTGAATATTTCTTCATTAAGTCCATGCATGGTGGCTAACACCTATAATCCCAGTACTTTGGGAGGCCAATGCAGGTATATTGTTTGAGCTAAAGAGTTCAAGACCAGCCTGGGCAACATGGTGAAACTCCATCTCTGCAAAAAAATACAAAAATTAGCTGAGCGTGGTGGTATGCTCCTGTAGTCCCAGCTACTTGTGGGGGCTGAGGTGGGAGTATTGCTTAAGCTTAGGAGGTCAGGGCTGCAGTGAGCCATGGTCTCACTATTGCACTCTAGCCTGGGTGACAAAAAAGACCCTTTTTTATTAAAAAAAAAAAAAAAGTATTGGTTTTATTGTGAATATGTGTATTTATTCCCATTGAAAAGTTTTCCCCCAAATTCATGTCCACTCAAACTGTGAATATGACTTTATTTGAAAATAGTCTTTGAAGATGTAATCAAGTTACAAACAGGTCTTCTTGGACTAAGGTAGGCACTAACCCAATGACTGCTGTCCTTATAGGGGGCAAACTTGGACACAGACATACACAGAGCAGAGACAGCCACGTGAAAGTGGAGGTGGGGCGTGAAGTTAGTTTGCCATTAGCCAAGGAACACCAAGGATTGCTGGAAACCACCAGAAGTGGGACAAGGCAAGGAAGGATTCTTCCCTGGACCCTTGGAGGGAGCATGATCCTGCTGACACCTTGAGTTTGGACTTCTGGTCTCCAGAACTTTGTGAGAATAAATTTCTGCAGTTTTAAGTTACCCAGTTTGTGGTACCTTGTTATGGCAGCCACAGCGAACTAATATAGTGTACATGAGGAGCCTCTGGCTCCGAGACGGAGTTCTTATTGAACACCGTGCAGTAAATCATCAGGGCACTGGCACTGCCCCATCCCAGGCCTGTCCCCTGGGGGACATGATGCAAGCCAACGGGAGGGGGACACTCCGTGGGTGGGGGATGGGGGAATTGACTTTCCCTGCTTATGGATGGGAAAGAGGCAGCTGTTGCCTTCCCTCCTAAAAGGGTCTCCTTGGAGATATTGGGCCTTTTGGTATGTAAATAAAATCTCCTGGAGCCTGCTAGCCTCATGTGCATGTGTGTATCAGCTGGCTTTTTTGTTTTTTTTTTTTTTAGACGGGAGTCTTGCTAAGCTGCTTAGGCTGTACCTCCTGGGCTCCAGTGGTCCTCCCCTCGGCCTCCTGAGTAGCTGGGACTGCCCACTTTGGCTTTCAGATATAGAATTCTGCAAGTTCTGAGACTCACTTGTCCTTGAGATGTAAATACCTAGAGAGGCAGCTGCTCCAGTCTTTTTGTCATCTTGGGGGGTTAATCTAGGGACCTTGGTTGGGCCACCACATTTGGCCCTCTTGGGGAGATAAGAGAGGTTTTTATTATACTTATGGATCAAATAAGTCAACTAGAGAAATAGCTACAGATCTGATTCCTGTGGCATGTGAGGAGAGCCAGGAAGCTGGGTTCTCCCAAAAGCTGCAAAGTGTTGGCTGGGCTGGGGTCATCTTGAGGCTGGACTTAGGTGGGGGGGTTGCATCCGAGCCCACTCATGTGGTTGTCAGCCTCAGGTTCTTGCTGGCAGACTGCAGGGGATGTCAGCACTTTGCAATGTGGCTTTCCATAGGCCACACCAACATGGCAGCTGGCTTCCTACAGAGTGAGTGTAGGAAGAGTGAGAGGGAGCTTGAGAGGGGGGCCAGTCTTTCTGTAACCCAACAATGGAAACGACATCCATTACTTCTGCCTATCTGTTCCCTAGAAGTATGAGCCTAATCTCCAATCAAGCAGAGATAATTACACAAGGCTGTGAATTGGGTGAGGGTGCGGGACCACTGGGGACCATCTCGAAGCTGCCTATCACGAATGAGCTCAGCTCTGATTACACCACTGGTACATCAAACGTAGGTTACAGTAACAGAATAATCCAACATAAGCAAGCAGCAGTCATGCCAGGAATGACACACAATGAAGAAGTCACTTCACAGTGTGCATGGCTTCATTAAAGCAAACCATATGCATTTGATAGAATTCAGTGCTCGTTATCAAAAATCTCTCTTGTGAGGATAAGGGCTGTCTATCTTGCCATATCACCCCTTCAGGGCTGATGCCTGTCTGGCAAAGGGTTGGGATAAATTCTACCATGTCCTGGGGCTGAGTGAGTGTCCAGGCTTTATGCTGAAAGGGAAATGCAAGACAGCCTTGTGTGGCAGATGCCCTGCAGACCTCCCTGTGTCCGCCATCTCCCAGGGAGGTCTGCAAGGCGGCTGCTGAATGTAGAGGGTTGTTCTAGAGCAGTTGCCTCCCTCTGTAGGCAAGTGTAAAATAAATGTGGTGAAACATACAGGCTTTGTGGCCCCAGGGCACTGGAGCTGGGGCAACCAATGTTTGCAGGAGTTGCCTGGAGACCATGGGGTCTGATATAGTTTCATTATGTGTCCCCATCCAAATCTCATGTCGAATTGTAATTCCCAGTGTTAGAGGAGAGGCCTGGTGGGAGGTGACTGAATTGTGGAGGTGGACGTCCCCCTTGCTGTTGTTGTGTTAGAGTTCTCATGAGATCTGGTTGTTTTAAAGTGTATAGCATCTCCCCTTTCACTCTCTCTCTCCAGATCCACCATGTGAAGATGGTACTTGCCTCCTGTTTGCCTTCTGCCATGACTGTAAGTTTCCTGAGGCATTCCCAGAAGCAGAAGCCTGCGCAGCCCACAGAACCATGAGTCAACTAAACCTCTTTTCTTTATAAATTACCTGGTTTCAGGTATTTATTTATAGCAGCACAAGGATGAATTAAACAGGGTCAAGAGTGACAAAGGAAAAATATAGACTCTATTTTTTTTTTGAGACAGGGTCTCACACTCACCTAGGCTGGAGTACAGTGACGTGATCTTGGCTCACTGCAACCTTTGCCTCCCGGGCTCAGGCAATCCTCCCAACTCAGCCTCCAAAGTAGTTGGGACTATAGGCATGCATCACCATGCCTGGATAATTTCTTGTAATTTTTGTAGAGATGAGGTTTTGGCATGTTGCCCAGGCTGGTCTCGAACTCCTGAGCTCAAGTGATCCTTCTGCCTTGTCCTCGCAAAGTGCTGGGATTACAGGCATGAGCCACGGTGCCCAGCCAAATACAGACTCTTATACAAGGTAAGTGTTCAGTGGAGTTCCTTGCTAGTCAGAATAAAATCTAATTGAGGTATTAGATCTTGTGGGATGGGCCTCAGGTTTCCTGTCAGAGAATAATCAAGAGACTCATAGGAGAAAGCATCCGGGATTCACAGTGTTTGCGTATTAGTCAGCTCAGGTGGTAATGATAAAGTTCCACAGACTGGGTGGCTTAAACAACAGATATTTACTTCCTCACAGCTCTGGAGACTGGAAGACCAAGATCAAGGGGTTGTCAGGTTTGTGTCCTCTGAGTCCTCTCCTTGGCTTGTAGATGGCGTCTTTTCCCTGTGTCCTCACATGGTTGTCCCTGCATGTCTGTGTCCTCATCTTTCCTTCTTATAAGGACAGTCAGATTGGATTAGGGCCCACTCTAATAGCCTCATTTTAACTTAATTACCTCTGGTCCATGGCCTGGGGGTTGGGAATCCCTGCTTTGAGGTTTTGGAAACTGTGTTGAGTCCAAAGAGTACAGTGAAGTCACAGTCTGCAAAGGGTCTCAAGTTCATGGTCAGGCTGTTTTTCTGTGGTCTCTGGTTAGTTCTCTAAGAAGCGGCTGCTCTGGTTCTCTCTTGCTTTCTTATTTTTCCCCCTCCAGCTAAAGGTCAGACTCAACGTTAAGTGCAGAGTTGGGCAGAATGAAAGAGAAACACACATTCTTAGGGCTCAGGAAATTGTCTTTTACCAGGAGGTTGCAGGGAGATAACGCTTCCTTTTGGGGAGAAAATGCAAGGCGTCTCCAGTCTGAGGGAAACCAAGCTAGAAGAAGAAGATCCTCCAATCCCCAGTCAGCTCCCTGTCTAGGCAACCCTGGTCACTGAAACACACCATCACCATTCCTGATGATGAAACATTCAACGTACGCCTCTTACAATCAGGAACAACACAGGGACTGTTAGCAAAACACCTGAGGTTTGGTCTAGGTTTTGCTGCTCCCTACACAGAAAACCAATCACTGAGACGGTGAATAGTGTCAAGGAAGAAGGCTTTAATGGGGTGCTGCAGCCAAGGAGGCAGGAAGTAAGCCTCAAATCCATCTCCCTGACCGACTAAAATTAGGGGTTTACATAGCAGGGACGAAATGTAACTATGTGTGAGAAAATGGGAACTAGGGAGGAGCAAGAAAGCCATCATGATGAATGAGGGGTCTGGCATCTTATTATCTTGATCAGATGATCTGGTGAGTTTCATTTCTTTGATACTTTTTGAGAGGCCTGGGGATCCTTTTCTGAGGAAGGAACTCAGATAAAACAAATGTAAATTCCAAACTTTAAGACCAGAGGGTAAATTTCTATGTTTTTCCAAAAAAAAAAAAAAAAACTGTCTAAGGGATGATTGGGTTGGTTTCAGGGCCTTTAACCACAACCACTTTAATATGTTCTGAAACAGAAGTAAGATGGAAAGCAAAAATGAAATTATAATCATCTGAAGATCATAGGGTGGTCTATCTAAAATTGGAAACAAAAATCAAGAGCAAATCAAATTAGAGTTCAATGGATCATACATATTTTTAAAAATCATAGTTTTCTGATATATTTTCAATAAGCTGTCAGAAAATATGAGCCAAAATGAATATAATTTATAAGAAAACAAAAATAATGTATAACACGGTACCTAGGTTGAAAGACAAAAAAAATTCTTCTAAAATAAACATGCTGGGTGCGGTGACTCTCACTCGTAACCCCAGCACTTTGGGAGGCCAAGGCAGACTGATCACTTGAGCACTCCTCATGTTGCCCAGGATGGTAACCTGGCAAAAATCTCATCTCTACAAAAAAGACAAAAACGAGGAGGGTGCAGTGGTCCAGTGAAACTCACCAGATCATCTGATCAAGATAATCCCAGCTACTGAGGACGCTGAGGTGGGAGGATTGCTTGAGCCCAGGAAGGAGAGGTTGCAGTGAGCCAAGATGACACCACCGCACTGCAGCCTGGTGACAGAGTCACACCCTGTTCCAAAAGAATGTAAAAAAATGAACAGTAACAATATCTCGCTTTTACCTTTCACCATATTAGCAAGCAAAGGGAAACTCTGTATAGTCACCTTCATAGTTGCTGAAAAAAGACATGTGGTAAAAGTCAAAATTCATAACCTCAACATTGCCTCTTTAATATTGTCCTTATTTTCAAAATCAGCAAAATCCAAACAGAGTATAGATATTTCCTTGACATGATGAAATGTTTACTTATTGGGGAAATAAATTAATATCACCCAACTGAGTACAAGCAAAGGCTGTTTATTACAGCCTGCTGCAGCTGGAGAGTCAGCAGGATTGCTTGTGCTTCCAGAGCCTCCTAGGCAGGCTGCAGAGTGGAGAAGCTTTGTGGTGGGAAAAGGGAAGGCCTGAGAGGGCCCTGAGGAAGGGTGCTGGCCCAGGGACGCTGGGGTGGCTGATTAGAAGGGGGTGTCCTACGCAATTGATTAAGGGTTTGGCTTTCTCTGGTTGGTCTTAAGTTGAAAGCAAGGGCAAAAATTAGAAAAGGCATCAGTTTTTAAAAAGTTTTATTTACTGACTGGGCGCAGTCGCTCACACTTGTAATCCTAGCACTTTGGGAGGCCGAGGCAGGTAGATCATGAAGTCAGGAGTTTGAGACCAGCCTGGCCAACACAGTGAAACCCTGTCTCTACTAAAAATACAAAAATTAGCTGGGCGTAGTGGTATGTGCCAGTAATCCAGCTACTCGGGAGGCTAAGCCAGGAGAATCACTTGAACCGGAGGTTGCCTGAGCCGAGATCACGCCACTGCACTCCAGCCTGGGCGACAAAGCTAGATTCCGTCTCAAAAAAAAAGAAAAAGAAAAAAGCTGGGCGTAGTGACTCACGCCTGAAATCCCAGCAGTTTGGGAGGCTGAGGTGGGCAGATCACGAGGTCAGATCAAGACCATCCTAGCCATGGTGAAACTCCATCTCTACTAAAATACAAAAAATTAGCTATGCGTGGTGTCGCACACCTGTAGTCCCAGCTACTCAGGAGGCTGAGGCAGAGAAATCACTTGAACCTGGGAGATGGTGGTTGCAGTGAGCTGAGATTGTGCCACTGCACTTCAGCCTGGCAATAGAGTGAGACTCCATCTCACAACAACAACTACAAAATTTATTTACTTTTTTTTTTTCTTTGAGACAGAGTCTCACTTTGTCGCCAGGCGCCAGGCTGGAGTATAGTGGCACGACCTCGGCTGACTGCAACCACCACCTCCCAGGTTCAAGCAATTCTCCTGCCTCAGCCTCCCGAGTAGCTGGGGCTACAGGTGCACCCCACCATGCCCAGCTAATTTTTGTATTTTTCAGTAGAGACGGGGTTTCACCACGTTGGCCAGCATGATCTCAATCTCTTGACCTCGTGATCTGCCTGCCTCAGGCTCCCAAAGTGATGGAATTACAGGTGTGAGCCACCGTGCCCAGCCTATTTTTTATTTTTAAATTATACATTCACAAGTTACAGTTATATACATTTATGGGTACAAAGTGATGTTATGACTTTTGAAAATAATGTGAAATAATTAAATCAAACCAATTAACCTATCCATCCTCTCAAATATTTGACATTTGTGGTGATGAGAACATTTGAGAATTCCTCTCTTAGCAATTATTAGCTCGATTATTAACACTCAATTAGTAGTTCTATTTACCATGTTGTGCAATAGGTCTCAGAAAAAAATCAAACTTGCTCTTTCTATCTGACTGAGACTCTGTACTGTTTGATCATCATCTCCCCTTTCCCCCCAACCCTCTGCCCTATAACCACCATTCTCCTCTCTGCTTTTATGAGTTTAATTGTATCAGGCTCTACCTAGAAGTGAGAACATGCAGTATTCGTCTTTCTGTGTTTGGCTTATTTCATTTAGCATAAATATTCTCCAATTTCATCCCTGTTGTCAAAATAATCATTTCTTTCTTGTTTAAAGATGAATAGTATTGCATCATGTATATATACCACATTTTCTCTTATCTATTCAGCTATTGATGGACGATTAGTTTGATTCCGTATCTTGGCTATTATGAATAATGCTGCAAGAAACGGAAGAGTGCAGATATCGCCAGGCTCGGTGGCTCAGGTCTGTAATCCCAGCACTTTGGGAGGCCATGGCAGGCGGATCACGAGATCAAGAGATCGAGACCATCCTGGCCAACGTGGTGAAACCCCGTCTCTACTAAAAATACAAAAATTAGCTGAGTGTGGTGGCGTGCGCCTGTAGTCCCAGCTACTCGGGAGGCTGAGGCAGGAGAATTGCCTGAACCCAGGAGGTGGAGGTTACAGTGAGCCAAGATCGTGCCACTGCACTCCAGCCTGGCACCTGGTTGACAGAGCAAGACTCTGCCTCAAAAAAAAAAGAGTGCAGATATCTCTTCAACATGCTGATTTCATGTGTTTTGGATAAATATCCAGGCGTGGAATCGCTGGGTCACTGTCAGCTGTTAAACAAGTCCTGGCAGTTTTGGGCTTGTTACTACAGGGTTGTGGTTTGGCTTCCTGGACTGCTTGTTGGACAGTGGCCTGCCTTCCTGCAAGTCTGACCTACAGCAGGCTGGCTTCCTCGGCTGCTTACTGTGGACAGCAGGTTGGTTTCCTGAGCTAGGCTGCAAGTTGTGGGAAAGATCCTTTTTTATACATAGTCTGGCCATTGTCCATTTATATTTTCAGTCTCTCACTACTGAAATCTCCACTCAGAAACCAGTGTTAATGCTAAGACTCTAGAAACAAGAAAAGTCAGGAAGAAGAGTGTAAACTCCGAATCCCTTCTTTATTTAATATTGTCCTGAAATAAATGCAATTAACCAGGGAGTAAAATGGAAGACGTGAAACTCAGCCAGGAAGAGACCAAATTATTACTGTTGGCAGATGATATATAAAAGCACATATAGGGCCTGGAGTGGTGGCTCACGCCTGTAATCCCAGCATTTTGGGAGGCTGAGGCAGGTGGATCACCTAAGGTCAGGAGTTTGAGACCAGCCTGATCAATATGGTGAAACCCCATCTCTACTAAAAACATGAAAAATAGCCAGGTGTGGTGGTGTGTGCCTGTAATTCCAGCTATTCAGGAGGCTGAGACAGGAGAATCATTCGAACTTGGGAGGTGGAGGTTGCAGTGAGCTGAGATTGCACCGCTGCACTCCAGCCTGGATGACAGAGACAGACTCCATCTCAAAATAAATAAATATAATAGAATAACAAAAGCACACATGGAAGACCCCGGAAAACACAGTACAAGCAAAGTTTATGTAGGAAAATTAATAGGTAGCTATTCTACATAAAATAATATCTAGTTAGAAAATATACTGGAAGTAAAAAATGTTCTTAGACAATACTTAGAAGTAATATTAACAAAAAGTGTATAAATATATATGCAGAAATAGATGTAAGAAATAAAGGAAGATTTGAATTTGAATAGATGGGATGACATATCCTATTTTGGGGTCAAAATACAGAAAATTTAAAAATGTCGATTCTCCTTTATTTGTAATCCCAATAACAATTTACAAACACAGGAAAATTCAGTTGTAAATGTAAGCCACAAACCACTAGGTTTCACTGGACCCCTGATTCCATCACCCACCAATAGAAACCGGGCAGTTTCCTTAAAATAGCATCCAAGCTCATCAAAAGCTGGAAACTGGTAATTAGGGGCATTCAGACCCTACCTTTGGTCTTGCTTTCCTAATTAATGAGTTAGCAAGGAAGCACATATGTGACTATACCACAAGTGATATGTCTAAATTGTGTTTCTTTGTAATTCTTCTTATTTATTTATTAAAAATATATGTATACACACACACATATATATACACACACACATATGTGTGTATATATATATGTGTATACACATGTATACACACGTATATATGTGTACACATATATGTGTGTGTATATATATGTGTGTGTATACACATATATATGTATGTATACACACATATATACACACATATATATACACACACACACTGTATGTTGCCCAGGCTGGAGTGCAATGGCATGATCTCAGCTCACTGCAACCTCCCACCTCCTGAGTTCAAGTCATTCTCCTGCTTCAGCCTACCAAGGAGCTGGGATTACAAGTGTGCACCATCACACCTGACTAATTTTTATATTTTTCGTAGAGACGGAGTTTCACCATGTTGGCCAAGCTGGTCTGGAACTCCTGATCCACCCACCTTGGCATCCCAAAGTGCTGGGATTACAGTTGTGAGCCCATGACTGGCCTCATTAAAAATATTATTATTCTGAGATGGGGACTGTGGAAGACTGTATTTTCCAGAGACATTCACAGAATTAACGTCTGTCCTCCCAATTTTTCTGTGTGTGACCATGTCAGGCCAGCCATAGAGACTTTTATAATCCACAGAGTGGGGGAATACTAGTGGTGCCTGACTTCAGAGGCAAGGCCAGAAAAACCTATGCAGTTTTCTCCTGGTTTTCTCAGTGCACCCATTCTTCCTTGAGATTCAGCTGCCGGTTGTGAGAACCCATGTGTTGGTGTTCTAGTTGACAGTCCCACCCGAGCCCAGCCTTCGAGCAGCAGGCTTTCTGCTGAAGAAGGCTTCTCCGAGTGGAGAAGCCTTCAATCCAGACTTTTTTTTTTTTAATCCTCCCAACTGAGGCCCTGGGCATCAGAGAAAAGAAATGAGCCATCTGTGGGCTTCACCACAGTGGCTCAAAGCAAAAGCAGTTCTAATGACAGTATTTCTTGGCTTGATCTGGAGGTGCCCCCGCTGTGGCCAGTGTTAGCCTTGCCACGTAGTGGCTCCTGAGAGGCCAGGGTGCAGCTGCAGATCCCAGCATTATAGCTGGCCCAGGAGTCAGGGAGGGCACAGAGCACAGGGCTGCGGCAGGGGCCTGAGATGGTCTGTAAGGTTGCCTTCCAGGAATGCTGGGGCTGGTGGAATTGGACCCCTGGTTGTCCAGTTTTGGTAGAAGTAAAGTGTATTAGGCTGCTTTGGGACACGGGGACTTAGAGGCCCTGGGGATCATGGGGCCAGGGAAGCCCTGCTGGAAGTTTTTATCTAAGTAATTGTAACAGGTCTTAAGGATGGATCATCCATGAGGCAGGCACCCGTGGTGTCCCCAATCTGTAGATGAAAAACAGAGGCTTAGAAACCTGCCCATGGCCACAGAACCCCGCTGTGGAGCGACGTGTTCAATCATGATGGTCTGCAGAGGGTCACTGGGAGACTTTTTAAAAGGAAATTGACAAAATAATACCAATTTCATCTTGAAGAATAGACAAGTGAATATGCAGCAGAGTTGCATCTTCTAGCTCTGTGTTGACAGTGAACTTGCAATTCGGAAGTATGTGGAATAAATTACAACTGCAAACCCTTGTATCAGGCTTCAATCACCAAGACAGGCTCCCTGTAGCACAAAAGTGAGGAATAGTAAGGAAAGGCATTCCTCTATCCGTTGTTTTTATTTTATCCACAACCAATGTGTCATATTTTATTTTCTTTTTTTTTGTTTTCTGAGACAGGGTCACACTCTGTCAGGCTGAAGTGCAGTGGAGTGATCTCAGCTCATTGCAACCTCAGATTCCCTGGACTCAAGCAATACTCTCACTTCGGCCTCCTGAGTAGCTGGGACTAGAGGCGTGTGCCACCTTGCCCAGGTAATTATAGTCTCATTTTCATAGGTGAAGTGTGTGCCGGATGCAGTTCTGCTGTGTCTGGGAAAGTCTTACTCAGAGGTGGCACTGCGACATGGACCTGGCCATGCATCCTGGGGATGCACCCCCATGTTGGTGGTTTCACCTAAGAGTGGGACTTTCCCTGGGGATTAGCTCCCCTCTCTAGCTCTGATGTTCTGTGATTCCAAAGGACAATTCCCAAGCCTCCCATGCTCTGGTTGGGGCTGTCAGCTCCCAGTTGTGTGTGCCTTCCTGTGTAATAGAGGGGTAAATCACAGAAGCATTCATTCTATTTCATAGAAGGATGAAATCAGAGATTCTCACATAATTTAAAAAGTGCTTTTGATAGAAAAAGTTTTTAAATATTTCATTTCGTGGCAAAGGAAGGGATAAACAGGAAAAACAGTGAACAGAAATAGAACCATAATTTGTAAAATTTCCCAGAAAATGTGGAAAAAATTGCAACTCCCCTTGAAAACAAAACAATACAAATTTAAAGTACCCAGAGAGAAGGGGCAATAAGGTCCATAAAGATACTGGGCCCGGTGGGGTGGCTCACATCTGTAATCACAGCACTTTGGGAGGCCAAGGCGGGAGGATCACTTGAATGCAGGAGTTTGAGACCAGCCTGGGCAACATAGTGAGACCTCGTCTCTACAAAAATTTTTTTAAAATTTAGCTGGGTGTGGTGGTGCACCTCTGTAATCCCAGCTACTCTGGAGGCTAAGGTGGGAGGATCACTTGAGCCTGGGAGGTTGAGGCTAAGGTGAGCCATGATTGAGCCACTGCACTCCAGCCTCAGCAACAGCGTTACGATGCTGTCTCAAAAAAACAAAAAAAAAAAAAAGAGAGAGAGAGAGAGGCAGAGAGAGAGACAGATACTGTTCCACACTGTTTCAGTTAGCTAATGTTGTAAAGGAAATCAATCCAATTGTCCCATAGACAATCTTTTTGGATAAACATAGAAACCGACCCTGGTCTTAACGCTTGAACCTCAGTTTGTTTTATCGGAGTACCTTCCTCAGGAGAGGACCCCAAGGCCTCTCTAAAAGTAGCAAAGAACCGAAACTCACCAGATTACCACTCCAGACAATGAGACTCCCTTATTTATCATGATTATTTCCTTACTACTTTCAAGTTTCTGTTTTCTCACACATTGTTACACCTTTTCCCCTTATATAAACCTCTAATTTGAGCTGATCAGGGAGATGGTTTTGAAACT
The DNA here is from genome assembly GCA_963574635.1 of Cheracebus regulus. NCBI lineage: Eukaryota > Metazoa > Chordata > Mammalia > Primates > Pitheciidae > Cheracebus > Cheracebus regulus. Next base: position 33,227 of record CAUYQU010013441.1, on the reverse strand, counting down.
GAGCTCCCATCCCCTCAACCGCAGCACCTGGTGAAAGCTTCTTACTTGGTAATACTCGTCATCTCAGTCACTGGCTTTCTGTGCTGAGAGCAGCAGGACCTACACTGCACCCTTGGTGTTTCCATAGCATACAGAATAATGTTTCTTTCTTTCTTTCTTTCTTTCTTTTTCAGACAGAGTTTCACTCTTGTCCCCCCCACAATGTTATTGGTATATGAGAGAAAGGAAACATAAAGTAATGGAAAAGAGAGAGGATTTCCTAGGGGTAATTTAAAACAATTCAATTCCACTTGGAAAGGTAATTGGGAGGAAGGTTAACACTGTAGAATATATCAAGGACACGTTTTATTAAAAGTGCAATTGCAGAAGAACTGCATGTGTGGTAACACCGCCAGATGTCCCTCCGCGCCTCACTCTCTGGGGAGAATTTAAATTACTTTGTGTTGTGGCTGAATTGCGTGTCTCTAAAATTCCTGTGTTGGGACCTTAATCCCCAGGACCTCAGTGACTGTATTTGAAGGCAGAGTTTTTACAGTGGTAATCAACTTACAGTGAGATCATACAGGTGGGCCCTAACTAACACGACAGGTGTCCTATAAGAGGAGGAGACGAGGACATAGACACGTGGACAGAGGGACACAGGCAGAAGACACAACCTGCAAGCCACGGGGAGAGGTCTCAGGAAAAATATCCTTGCTAACACCTGGATCTCGAACTTGCAGCCTCCAGAACTGTGAGAAAGTAAATTTCTGTTGTTTCAGCCACTCAGTCTGTGGACCCACGTCGCGGCCACTCTAGACACTAATGCCCTTTGCATCCAGGTGTGTTGGTGAGGCACAGCGCCATCTGGGGCCATTCCCTCGTCCTCTCTGTAGTCCTCGCCCCAAACTCTGTGCCCTACGGGTCTTGCCAGTATGAGAGACGGAACATTTTACCCTCAGTGTTCTGCACTGTTGCACGAATTCTAAAGTACCAGCATTTGGGAGAAAGCAAGAGGGAGTGACAGCTATGGCGCCTATCATTTAGTTTACAATAATAGGGTGCAAGCTGGAGCCAATGTGTGCTCCTTAGCACAGGGAACTGCCCCGTGCTGCAGCCTGCCTTGATTTCCTAGGCTGGCATATTTCACCCTGTAAGCAGGAAACTGGCTAACTACTCGGCTGCAGCACTCCCTAAATTAGAACTGTGCTGCCTGGAAATACATAAGCCTTCCTCGTCATCAGTAAGACAACTTGAGACGTCGTCAAAAAAGGGGCCTGTTTTCTTATTATCAATAAATGTTATTCATTGCCAGCTCATGGGTACTGAGGGGGCTTCGTGCTTCACGACCCAATCCCTCTGAGTACACTGTGTTTTTATGTTTTGATAAAATTAAGGAAGTCATCAGCAGAGCCCCTGGCTTTGTCCCTCTTGTGTTTTGAGCTGTACTGTTTGAGAAAGTGCTTGAGCACCAAGGTTATTGGCAACTGTGGAAGCATTGTAGAAAGAAACAGAAAAAAACACTTTTGTTTACATGACCCAGCTTTATGAATCTGAAGAAGACAAAGCACCCACTCACATGTTGGGCATTTGCTTTATTTTTATTATTTTCTTTTATCATTATTATTTTTTGAGATGGAGTCTCACTCTGTTGCCAGGCTGGAGTGCAGTGGCGCGACCTCAGCTCACTACAACCTCCACCTCCTGGGTTCAGGCAATTTTCCTGCCTCAGCCTCCAAAGTAACTGGGACTATAGGCATGTGCCACCATGCCCAGCTAATTTTTGTATTTTTGGTAGAGACGGAGTTTCACCATGTTGGCCAGGATGATCTCGATCTCCTGACCTCGTAATCCGTTCGCCTCGGCCTCTCGAAGTCCTGGGATTACAGGCGTGAGCCACTGCACCTGGCCCCAGGCATCTATTTCTAAGCATTTTAGGTTATTTGCCGTTATTTTGTTATTATAAAAAAGCTGTTGTGAGTGTTCGTCCTTTCTGGCAGCCATGTAAGGATGGCCTTGTCTACTAAAAGATACTAAGATGATAATGAGAATGCCAAAAGAATCTGAGAAGAGAATGATTACAATAAGGAAAGGGCTTAGAAAGGAAACGTTAGCTGGGAAAGAAAGAGAGCAAGTGAGGCAGGTGGGAGTCTGGAGCCAGAAGAGGGAACAGTTGATGTGCAAGTTGAATTTGGGATATCTCTGATAGGAAGGCACTTCAAATTCTTGTTATTTATTTCACTGTGGTGCTCTTTGTGCTGGAAGCAGCTTGATATGGTTTGGCTGTGTCCCCACTCAAATCTCATCTCGAATTGTACTCCCGTAATTCCCAGATGTTGTGGGAGGGACCCAGTGGGAGATAATTGAATCATGGGGGCAGGTTTCCCCTATACTGTTCTTGTGGTGGTGACTAAGTCTCATGAGATTGGATAGTTATATCAGGCGTTTCCGCTTTTGCGTCTTCATTCCCTCTTTGCTTGCTGCCATCCACGTAAGATAGGACTCGCTCCCCCTTGACTTCCGCCATGATTGGGATGCTTCCTCAGCCACGTGGAACTGTAAGTCCCATTAAGCCTCTTTCTTTTGTAAACTGCCCAGTCTTGGATATCTCTTTATCAGCAGCATGAAAATACACTGATACACAGCTCCTGGCACACCATGGGTCCTCTGATTGAATGGATGAGTTGTCTGGTAGTTCCAGCAGGAGCCGCCAACCTGCTGTGGGTGGCCCTAGGTCTGGATCCTAGCCATGTCCAGATTTGAGTCCAGATGTTTTGTCTGGCGCCACCCGGATCTCTCCTTCCTGAGTTGTGGGACGAGAAACTCCTGGCTGGGGGCAGTGGCTCTGAGCAATGGTCTCTTTCTCCTCCTGTCAGCAATGAGAGGCCTCACATGGAATTTGGGTCATGGGAGTGGGGATGGGGAATGATATTCATTAAGAGAAATTGGACTCCTAGCAGGAGTTGAAGGATAAGAGGTGTCTGCTGGGTCTGAGTGCCAGCTGGTTCAACAGCAAGGGAAGAAAGAGATACAGCCTGCACCTTAGAATCTTAGCAGCACTGTCCCTTTTGTAGGAAAAAGAGAAGTGAGGATAAGTACAGAAGAGAGAGAAAGTTTTCTGGCATTCCTAGATAGCCTATTTTGGGCAGGGGTGGGGTACATTTGCAGCAATCGTGGTTTTGTCTACACGATGATCCAATGGTAAGCCATGGCCAGCTGAAATTTAAAAGTGAGAAATAGACTCAGTGCAGTCCACAGCCATAATGCTAGCAATCCCTCATTGAGGAATTCCTTGTCTCTTTCCACACTGTTTCTTCTGGGAATAGGAAATTGACCTAGTAGTAGGAGGGATAAGAAACACTCCTCTTGACTCTCAGTTCACGCATCCTGGGTGGGGCTGGTTCCATCCAGAGCTTCCGAAGTGGGCCCATGTCTCAGATCTGATTCATCAAAGTATCACATCCTCCTACCACCTCCTGACCAGGGGCACATGACATGCTAGGCAATTAGAGCCAATGAGAATCAGCCCTGGGATTTTTGCTGCAACTATCTTTAGGCTCCTAAGATTTTAAGATATAGGCTAGAGGCCAGGCCATTTTGTCATCCTAAAGGGGACATCTTCTTGGGAATTAAGTTAATTTAGAGGAAAGCAGAACTGAGAGAAGGAAAAAGAGAGAGAATTATGAAGTCATCTTAAACTGTGCAGTATGTAAATCCTTAGTTCTGAGAAGATTTCTCAGTTTGCTACCTTGTAGAAGCTTACCTAGTTGGACTCATGGGTGGTTAGGAAGAGGGAGTTTCCCTACCTACTCCAATATCTTCTTTAATTTAATTTAATTTATTTATTTCGAGACAGAGTCTTGCTCTGTCACCCAGGCTGAAGTACCATGGTGTAATCTCTGCTAACTGCAATTTCCACCTCCCAGGTTCAAGTGATTCTCCTGCCTCAGCCTCCTGAGTAGCAGGACTACAGGCATGCACCACCACACCCGGCTACTTTTCACCATGTTGGCCAGGCTGGTCTCGAACTCCTGACCTTAAGTGATCCACCTGCCTCGGCCTCCCCAAAGCGCAAATTACAGGTGTGAGCAACTGCACCCGGCCTCCAATATCTTTATATGCAGAAGAGCAGCTGTGTTTTTACTTGGATTTCACTGGGTCCACTCAGTGGTGTGCTGGTGCATGTTTAACAAAAAAAGGAAAAAAGCCTGTTCTGTAGTGTTTGCCCATTTCTGTGGTGCAACTATTCCAACCATGGCTAATTCCAAGCTAACAACATAACATCACTGATTGCAGAGCTGGAAAGAGGTACAAAGAGCATGTGATTAGATAGTATTTTCACCACACAGATTTACTAGTTGTAGGTAACCTCAGGAGATTATAGATAAAATGTTATAAATAATTAAGAAGTTATAAGTTTTGACTACTTAATACATTTCTTATTAATATTATTTAATTGTAGGTTTACATAATTTAATTTTGAGAGTGTCTCTGTTTAACAACGGGCTCACAAAATTCCAGAACATTTTATAATTGGCTCTTCTGAGCTGGAATGGGCTGGTTCTAGGTCACCACTGATCTCACTTAGATCTTAGGAAGAAATGATTGCTTCTTCAAGAGTTAGGAGTGTAATTTCTGGCTTGAATTTAAAAAGGGACCTGAAAGTAATCTTAAAAGCTTGATTTTGGTGAAGGTCAGTGCCAAGTTGACGTGTGCAATGAAACTGAATGTATTACTGTCTACTGAATGGGATTTATGACCTGGAGGTCATAATAGCTGTGAGGTAGCACTCTTACTTTGCAGGGTCAGCTGGTCCTGCTCTGTAGAAAGGGCCATAAGGCATAAAATAGTTATGTAGGGCATGAGTCCTGTATCAGGCAAGTTGAACCTGCAGAGAACAGATCGCACATCTGTATTAGTCTGTTCCCCTACTGTTAGAAAGAACTACCTGAGACAAGGTAATTTATAAAGAGGTTTAATTGGTTTCTGTTTCTGCAGGCTGGGTAGGTTCTAGGGAAGCCTCAGGAAACTTATAATCATGGCAGAAGGCAAGCAGAAGCAGGCGATGTCTTACATGGCTGGAGCAGGAGGAAGAGAGGTGCTACACACTTTTGAACAACCAGATCTCATGAGAACTCACAATCACAGGAACAGCAAAGGGGGAAAATCCACCCCCATGATCCAATCACCTCCTGTTAAGGCTCCTCCTCCAACAATGGGGATTACAATTTGACATGAGATTTGGGCAGGGACACAAGTCCAAACTATGTCAGCAGCCAAATTAGCATAGTATGAGGAGTGTTCAAGGAACAGCCTCTCTACAAAGGTGTGGGCAGGTATAGGGAAACCACTGAGATAGAACAGAATTTCAGATCTATTAACTCAGGGCTCCATTACCTTCCCTAGCCTGCAAGGAGGTACAGGTAGTGGGTAAGAGAGACTGGGTTACCAGAACCTGGAAACAGAAGGGTTGAGAGACTGGGATACCTGACATGAAATGGGATTTTGGACTAGGGGGAGAGACATGGGAAATACATACTGCTCTCAATCACCTCCTTCCCTCTGCTCTTCTATCAAGGATCAAATGGCACCTTGAGTACCCTGCCATGGAGTACACCTCTTGTCCTTTGTGTTAGGCGTAGAAAAAGGGCCAGGGAAACTTTTCTAGAATTGCTATTGGCCACCTTCATCCCAGAAACATTTAGAGTCTGGTCACCTGTTCCTGTGAGGGGCAGGAGGCTATTTGTGTAGGTGTACTGCTTCTTCCTGGGACCAACACTTCTCTTTTAGCCTGGCAGTCTCCTAGGATGAGGAGCATGAGGTTTGGGGAGAGATCCTTGGCCATGTCATACTCTCTTCTGCCAAGACCATCGCTAGGGACCACTCCTTCTCTGTCCAGTGAGTCCCAGCCCTCCATCGCAAGATTCTACAAGGTCTTTTTCTGTGGGTACTCGGCTGGGGAAGCCCTGGTCTGGGAGCCAAATGGCCTGGGATATCTGATTCTGATGCTATGTCTTGAGGGGTTGCCAGAGCCTGTCACTAATCTGATTTCTGTCATTTGCAAAACCAGTGGGCTGTTCCAGATGAATGTAATTCCCGATAACATCTCTGACTCCGAATAGCTAATCCAAGATTTTATGAGTTTAATCTGTAGGTCATTTGTATAATGAAAAGCACGCCTTTCCACAGCCAGGAGGTGGCAGCAAAGCTCCATTTTGAAGGGGGCGTTAGGCCAGGGTAGGCACTGCTCTCCAACTCCCTAGAGCTGAAAGTTCAGGTTTGGAGGCTCGGTTTTACTCCTGAATAACAACAGTGACAAACAACAGCAATAGCATTATTATTATCATGATTGTTAGTAAAACAGCAGCAATAACACCATCTTCAATTTGGGCAATGCTGCATAGTTGAGAAACATTTTTGTGTATTGCATGGGAACCTTTAACAACTGCGTCCTGTACGTGGGTAATGCCAGGACTTTTGGCCCCATGTTGAGGCTCAGGAACATTTCTTGACTTGCTCAAGGCCCTCTGAAAAGTATGGATGTGCCAGGATAGGAACCCAAGCTTTCTTGCTTTCGTTCTGTGCGCTCCCTATCTTACAGTGTGAAAGACCCAAGACATGGTCCCCTCTACCTCCTTTTCCATTTTGCAAGAAAGTAGGAGGATCCAGAGGTATCCAACGCAGCCTGAGGGTTTAAGGCGGTTTCCAGCTGCCAGATAAAATTTGACATGTACACGCTGGGAAAGAAAACTCAGCACACGAACCTCGGCTTTACTCTCTTGTCTTTCTTGTAGTCCCCAGAAAAGAAAAAAAAAAAAATGTATCTTTAGTTACTTAACAGGGCATGCCTGATGCCTCTCTTATTCATTCATTAATTTATTCCTTGAATAATCAGAGTTTTGATGAAATATAAGACATTGTTATGTACTGTGAAGGATATAGGAACGTTCCTTCTCTTCTAACGCAGAGATCAGGGGAGCCAGGAGCTGGGATGTGGGAGCCAGGCAAGTGCACACCTCCTTAGGGCGATCTTAATCTGAGAGAGCCCTTGCTGAACTTGGCAGTACTTGAGAAGAGGAATTCAGATTTGGTTTTGTTGGCATGTCGGGGAGGAGTGAATCCGTAGGATTTTTTAAATGACCCCCAACTGCATATGTTAACTTCTCAAACCAGAGAAAACCCCTTAGAGACACAGTCAAAACCCCAGACTGTTGTGCGACTGGATCCTGTCTTGTACTCCACCTACCTCCTGGGGCCATGTTTCAACCCTCCCCATCATGATAACATGTTATCAGAGTGCTTCCTGTGTGCTCTATTCTAGACGACCTGTGATTCTTGCATATTCTTATTTACTTCTTAAAACAACCCTTTATCCAGTCTATCTTTGATGGGCATTAAGGATGAGTTTAGGTCCTTTGAATGGACATGGATGAACAAACACCACAAATGCTCACTCATAAGTGGGTGTTGAACAATGAGAACACATAGATACAGGGAGGGGAACATCACACACCGGGGCCCGTTGGGACGTCGGGGGAGGTTAGGGAAAAAACAACAGGGGGTGGGAGGTTGGGGAGGGCTAACATTAGGAGGAATACCTAATGTAAATGATGGGGGAATGGATGCAGCAAACCACCATGGCATGTGTATACCTATGTAACAAACCTGCACGTTCTGCACATGTACCCCAGAACTTATAGTATAATAATAAAAAAATTTTTTAATGCAAAAAAATACATATTGATTTGTCAAATGAACAAGCAAGATTAGACATATTGAAAATCCATGCAGGTCCTATTACAAAGCATGGTGAAATTGATTATGGGGCAATTGTAAAGTTTTCAGATGACTTTAATGGAGGAGACATGAGAAATGTTTGTACTGAAACAGGAATGTTTGCAATTCGTGCTGATCATGGTTTTGTAAAACAGGAAGATTTCATGAAAAGTTAGAAAGTGGCTGGTTGTAAGAAACTAGAGCTTAAATTGAACTATAAGCCTATGTAATTTACTTTTTGATGGCTGTATGACAGATGTTGGCTTAATGTAAAAATAAAGTTAAAATAATATAGATATTGGCAATGATTTCATTAAAAGTGTATGAATAAAAATATGAGTAACATCATAAAAATTAGTATAACAATTCAGTAATTCAACTTTTAGCATTGATATAGAAGTTTGTATGTTTGCTAATATTGCATTTATTGCAGCAGAAATAACAAAAGAAGAAAGTGTTGAAGCTTTTTGTATTTGCTATGTGAGCATTTTGTAAATCATTGAAAATGGTTTGAGGTAGTAAGATAAGAAAGCATTTTTTAATGACTTTTATATCATTTGTTTTCCTCATTCTAAAAAGTTGAATAGAATCTGATTCGGGTCTACAAAAATAAATAAATAAATGAAAAAATAATATAATGTCAGGTCATGATGGATACCTCTGTGACGGAAGTCAGGGCTGGGTGGGGGGTGTGTTTGTAATCAGAGTAACAAAGCAAGGAAGCGACCCAAGCCAACTGCCAATTGTACCTGAGAAAGAACCTTCAAGCAGCAGAAAGAGGAGGATAATGTCCTCCAGATCCCCCCTTCTCTAATCTGTCTTTGAGATTCTTTGAGAATTGTGTTGAATACATTTGAATGGAAAAGAGATGGCAATTTGGAGACTCAATCACCCTAAATTGCCTAAATCACCCTAATTATCCACAAGCGGAAATCCCTGTATCCTTGATTTCTGCCCTGGCCACATCCTTTCCAGGCTGCCTGAATGAGGAGATGTGAAAGTCCATAATGGGTGGAAACTTCAAAGGGAACTCAGTTGATGAAACAAAACCGCTCATCCAGAGATGATTTGTGAATGAGAAAAGGTTAAAATAGCCCCAAACATGAAACGGCTCCTTTCCACCATGTCAAAGGTTTAGTCAAAGGGTCCCATGTTTCAATTCCATTTTTAAGACTCTTCTTAGCCCTTAATTACTTTCTATTTAGAGCATTTGCTGCATGTTCACATTTTTTGTGCATACTTTGAAGTATGAATAAAACAAAAGAAGTTGGTGCCTAACAAGTTACCCATTCTTCTTCCAAAAACGTAATGGGGCAAGTTCCTCACTGAGTCATTACAAACAAAACGTTTGCAGGAGTAGTGGGGATAGAGGAAATCAAGTAAATATAAACATTTGGCCTTTCATCTCTTTAGGTTAGATTAAACCCTTTAGATGGTTCCTGGCACTGTGCCTGTGACCCTTACAAGATGGTTAATAACTGACATGGTGTAGAGATTTGCAAGCCTGTGAAGGAATGAAAGCTCAGAAATGCTGAGGCTACTTTGCACTGAAGAGGAGAACCAGGAGCTGAACAGAGCCTGCCTTTCCTATCATGCCTAATCCCAGCCTCCCACCAAGCGAGAAAGCCCATTGCTAAAAACAGCGAAGTCTCGGGTTCAAGTAGCAGAAGTCAGCTTGGTAGACTCCTTGGGCACAAAGGAATTTCCAGCCTTCTCTGGTGAGTACCGCTCTGTGAGCTCACTGGGTCCATAGCCTCAGGTGCACCCAGCAGTGAAGCATCTGTGTAGTGAGAAGATGCAGGTGGACCCACCAAACCTACTCTGGCTACCACATGCGACAGGGATGGAGTATGGTAGAGTTGCCTTTAAATATAAAACACAGAAGCTAAAGGAATTAAATGTCTCCCTAGGAGCCAGTACAGTCTTTTCTCTAGAAAAAAAAAAAATGTCAGAAAGATTATGGGAAATATTTTTGGTAATGAACCCTTGGACACTTATTTACAAAGCATTTGGAAATACTGGGCTGGAACCACAGCCCTGAAACAAATAAAAAGAATTTCAATATACTGAGATGATTGGATTCCTTGGGTGAATAATAATTTGCTGCTGATGAAAAATCAAAATCAAAATAGGCCCTGACACTGAACATGCCTTTGTCAGTAAACGTTTATGTCAAGTGGAATGCTGTAGTTATCTCTTTGCTAAGTTCACGTAAATTCAGAACGTTTGGCATGTTTGCATAGACAGGGCAGAGTGACAAGGCCCTGCCTGTTATTTTCACTCATTTTTTAATGCGGTTTTTCATTCAGAATGAGGACACTACAGTGGGGTCACATATTCCGCGTTTAACTCATCAGAATTCAACTATTCACACTTTGAACACAGGGAGAAAGAGATTATAGGAAAGACAAGAGTAACATTTTAAATAGTATGGGTAATTCTATTAATTCCAGGAGTAAACATTAAAGGAGAGACAAATCTGCAGATATGTGTATATATATATATATATATATATATATATACACATATCTGCAGGTTTGTACACACAAAACAAGACATATTGTATTTTATGAGTAATCTGAGAGATATTTATGAATAATGTCAACTGTCATTGTCACTGAGTCAGGGAGTTTAGAATCTAAGCCTTAAGGTGAGAGACTCCTCTGCACTGTCCTACAAGAGGAAGATGTTTTAAATTGTTTTTCTAGTTGGGAAAAGAAATTGCTTTGAGCCATCCATCCACACAACCTCAGCTGTCCCCATATGACCAAAGACATGCACTGGAGACAGTTGGCTGAGGTTCAGAGTTCAGTGCTGGTCGTGAGACAAAGGAAAGTAATTAAATGAGCATATTTGTCTGATTGATGCAATTTGTCCTGTCATGTGAAACTATGAATTATAAGCAGGGGTATGTAACCCTTGGATCTCCTTTTACACAACTAACATGTTTAAGTACCTGCTAACAGAAAGGCAGTGAATTAGAAGCCAAAGGGAATTTGCAGGTAACCTTCATGGAAGAGTTTACGAATCTTGTAGGAGGGCTGGATAAATACATTGCAAATTACAACACAGAGGAGAGAGTTAACAAATGTGCAGATCAAGTAAAACTGTGAGCAGGCACATATATCACTTCAAAATATAATTACCCTTTAATTATTTACTAATATATGCAACTTTAAAAGCTCTGATTCAGCCACTCACGGTGACTGACACCTGTAATCCCAGCACTTTGGGATGCCAAGGCGGGCAGATCACGAGGTCAGGAGATCAAGACCATCCTGGCCAACATGGTGAAACCCCATCTCTACTAAAAATACAAAAATTAGCTGGGCGTGGGGGTGCGTGCCTATAATCCCAGCTACTTGGGAGGCTGAGGCAGGAGAATCGCTTGAACCAGGGAGTCGGAGGTTCCAGTGAGCTGAGGTCACACTCACTGGAGTCTAGCCTGATGACAGATCGAGACTCCGTCTCAAAAAAAAGGCTTTGATTCATTTTCTTATAATAGTCTTGGTCTTTAATTATTCTTATTAAGCTAACACTCAACTGTGTTTGTATTTTATGTGATAGCTACCAGCTTTGACTATTCAATAATAAACACTCCTTTCTTCTCGCTAATAGAACCCCAACATGATTTAGGGAGATACATGACCGACTCCCCACAAAACCCTCACTTTTCCAACCTCCTGAGGCCACTGAACACTCACATAACCTAATTCTGCCTAATGAGAAACAAGCAGAACTCTGGGGGAGGGGAAGTTTCTAGGACAGATTTGCTTTCTTCATTTAAAGAGAGAGTGTAGCCTCTTACCCCTTCCCCCTCCTTCTCCCCTGACCCTCCGCTCCCCTCCTCCTGTCTTGAAAGGAACATAAGCTTTGGACCTGTAGCGACTGTCTCATATCCAGGAGGTAACATATCCACGAAGCTGCCAAGGAAACATGAAATTGTTGGCTCTGACATTGAGCAGCTGACCGAAAGCCAGCAGATACCTACTCCCAGACTTTTAGTTACATAAGAAAAATAAACCTCTGCCTTTAAGCCTTTTTGTAGGCTTTAATGACTTGCAGCCAACCCCTTCCTAATCACTCTATTCCTTAAGCATATACCAAGTGCCGACAGGGAAGGGGACACGAGCGTGGGGAAGGGCTGAAGGAAGGAAGTCAGCCTGGATTTTTGCGTGGCAGTACCGGTCCCCCAAAAAGATCATTAAAGTGCACATAACATTGATTGTCTCTCACTCACATATCCCTTATCCTCTCATTCATTCACATGTATGTTAGCTCTGGATAGCCCCCTTCCCTTAAGAAGTTTATGGTGTAATGAGGGTGATTAGAAATGTAGTCAAATAACTAACATGGAAGGTGGAAAATGACAAAGGCCAGGAAAGAGACTCCAAGAGCCTTTTGGCTGTTTATTTAAGGTGGGAGATGGTAAAATGTCTTCCTCAGGGTGTGTGCCAAATTTCCCTTTGCCACCAACCGCTCCTCCCTCCAAGGATGGGGTGAGGGTTGAAGTGGGGTAGGGGGGGATTTTCTTCCCCTCCCTGCAAGACAGTGGTGCAAGGATTTCAGAAGATCTTAAAAGGAGCATTCTGCATGAGAACCTGAGAACAGCTAGACTGAAACACAATACTCCAGTTCTTTAGCTGCCCTTACGAACACAAAAAGACCTTTGTGCTTTTCTTATTTATTTGAAAATTCTAAAATATCTTCATTATGAGAAGAAGGAAAAGAAAAGAGATTGGGGAGGAGAGATGAGAGAGAAAAGTACGTATGTTCCCTCCATATCCCATCCAAGCTTCAGGAGCTGGACTCAGTGGCAGCAAGGGTAAAAGTGAAAGGGCTCAATAATGGACTCAATTGTGTCCCTCTATCCTCCAGATTTCTGTGTTGACCCGCTAACCCTGAATGCAACTGTATTTGTAGACAAGACCTTTAAAGAGATAATTAAGGTTAAATGAGGCCTTAAGGGTGGAGCCCTAATTCAAATCCAATAGGACTGGTGTTCATATAAGAAAAGGAAGAGACAGTGAGGGTGCAGGTGCACAGAAGAAAGGCCATGTGAGGACACAGCAAGAAGGTGGCCTGTCTACTAGCCAGGAAGAGAGGCCTCACCAGAAACCAACCCTGACAGCTTCTTGATCTTGGATGTCCATACTCCAGAACTGTAGGAAAATGGATTTCTGTTGTTTAAGCCACACAGTCAGTGATATTCTGGCATGGCAGCCCAAATAGACCACAAAGGCCCCAGGAGGAGATGAAAATTCAGGATGTATGTGTGATCAACTGCAGCCCCAATGGTCTCTTCCTGCTGGAGTTATCGACCTCACTGGCGCCTTTATGTTCATCTGCTCAACAAACTTTTGTGCTTTGATTATTTTGTGGATCTCGTCCCCAAACAAGTTAGAAATGAAGTATACCTGCAATTTAGAAGAGAAGGAGGGCCCTTGTCCCTAGAAAACGAGTGAGCATTTCCAAGCAGCCTTGATCTCCACAGGGAGAAAAGGCAAAAGAAACTTTCGGTGTGAGCAAAGACCCAGAACCTGAAGAAGGAAGGGTTGGCTCCTTCATTCATCCCACTGGTATTTCTTTTGAATACCTACAATATGCCAGCCAGTGGTAAAGGAGGGATGCAGGGAACAAAACAGACCTGCCCTCTGCTCCTGGGAACATGATGAAAAATTATTCAGAGCACAGAGAATGTGAAAGGAGTAATGGGAAGTAAAGTTTGGAGAGTGGGAAGGGAACAGATTGTGGCAGCTTTGAACTTCTGTCTAGAAAAGTATTATTTATCCAGGAGGCACATAGGGAGCCATTGCAACTTATCAAGCAAGAAAGTGCCCTGGTCATGGCTGGCTTTTAAAAATATGAATCTGGATGCTATCAGTTGGCTCAATTGGAGTGGGAAGAAACTGGAGACTGGAGAACAGTTAAAGGACGAATACTGCAAACCAATAATAAAATTCTAAGGCCTCCAGCTGATTGAGTGGACACACTCCTTCTTGGCCAAGGGGATCTCAAAGAAACCTGAAAACCTAGTTTAGGCCATGATAGGAAGGGAGGTGTTAGACACACCTTGGAGTTTAGACACCACTAACCAGCATTTACATTAAAATAGAGATCACAAGACTGCCATACAAAACAGACTCTTTGTAGCAATAGGATGTCAAATTCCACCCTGACTCTGGCATACCATCACATGACAGATAACACATCCTGAAGAAAATTAATGTGTTTTATCCGAAATATCTTTCTTTGGTATATTTTGGAATGGATCTGCAAAGCCATCTTTTGTGGGAGAAATTTTTTTTTCCTGTAGAGAACCTCCTTCCCTTACTAGGTTTTTTTAGAGAGGCTGACAGCATCTAAGACTCAAAAAGAAACATTTACCATCTATTCTCTCTGAAACTTGCTATCTGGAGGCTTCATCTACATAACAAGAACCTTGGTTTCCATAATCCTCCTTACCTTAGCTCAAGCATTTCTTTCTGTTGATTTGAACTCTTTAGGCAAAGCTTCATTCTTTAAATCAATTGCCAATTGAAAGTTTTGACTCTACCTATAAACTGTGAGCCTCCCACTTCAAGATGCCCCACCTTTCTGGGCTGAACCAATGTATTCCTTACATGTATTGATTTATATCTTTGCCTGTAACTTCTATCACCCTAAAATATATAAAACCAAGCTATAACTCAACCACCCTGAGCAAATGTTCAAGGACCTCTTGAGGCTGTGTCCCAAGCCATAGTCATTCCTATTTGGCTCATAATAAACTTATTCAAATATTTTAATTTTTTTCCCATCAACAGTACTAAAGCTCAGCTGAGCTGTAATAAGAGCCTGAATGAAAGTAATATGAAAATTATTGATGTTTGCTGGCACCATACCATATACTAATATCAACAGAAAATCTCAGAAGGGATATATTGTCTTAAACACATAGAAATACTGTCAGTGAAAAGAGTCAAACTGCAAAATATTTGCAGAGATATATTCTGAGCCAAATATGGAGACCATGGCCTGTGATGCAGCTCTAGGAGATCTTGAGAACATGTGCCCAAGGTGGTAGGGCTACAGCTTGGTCTTATATATTTTAGGGAGACATCAGACATCAATCAATACATGTAAGATGCACATTGGTTTGGTCTGGAAAGGCAGGACAAATCGAAGTAGGAGCTTCCAGGTCATAGGTGGAGTCAAAGATTTCCTGATTGGCAATTGATTGAAAGAGTTTATCTATAGACTTGGAAGCCATAGAAGAGAGTGTCTGGGTTAAAATAAGGGGTTATGGAGACCAAGGTTCTTATTATGCAGATGAAGCCTCCATGTAGCAGGCTTCAGAGAGGATAGATTATAAATGTTTCTTATCAGACTTAAAAAGGTGCCAGACACTTTCCTTAATTCTACCCTAAATCAGGAAAAAACCTGGAAAGGGAAGAGTGAGGAGTACAGAATGTGGATTTTCCCCACAAGAGACAGCTTTTCAGGGCCATTTCAACATATGTCAAAGAAATGTATTTTGGGGTAAAATACTTCCATTTCTTTCAAGGCCTGCTATGTTGTCATGTTGACACCTAATTGCTACAAAGAGTCTGTTTTGTCAGTTTTAAGGTCTCTGCTTTAATGTTAATGCTGGTCAACTGAGCTTGAATTCCAAAGGGATGGAGGTATAATGAGGCATGTCCAACCCATTCCCATCATGGCCTAAACTAGTATTTCAGATTTACTTTAGGATACCCTTGGCCAAGAGGAAGGGTCCTTCGGTTAGCTGGGACCCTATAATTCAGTTAGAATTATATTTCTGGTTTACAATACTATCACATATTGGCCTTGGAAAACTCACTAACACAGAGGTTTGTCTTCTAATATCAAGGCAACAAAGCATAGGTCTTTTCGCCACGTCTAATACCATTGTAAGCTGGGAAGTGGTGGCCACATTGTCCAATGTCCTATAGATCAATAAACTCTTAATATCGAGTTCAAAAGCCAGAAAGTCTCCCATGACCTTTTAATAAATTTCAGCAAATTATAATAAAACAGAAGGAATTGTCAGATTTAAGTTAGGAAAATGCAGTTGGAATCTATTCTGAGACCCTCTGGCTATGGACCATGGGCAAGTGACTTCGTCAGCTCACCCCCTCCCCTACTCCAATCGTTGAACTTCGGGTAAATATTTCACATATGGCTCTCCAAGGAAAAAATAAAGCCATGATTTATAGCTTTGCCAATTTCTAGAGTTTTAAAACTCCCATCATAGCCAGTTTCAAGCCAGAAACGTGATGTCAACAAGTTCACTGAATTCCTAAAACTTAACAATTGATTCTCAGCAAGCCAGCATGAGCCAGCTCTAGCACACTGCTGCTTCCAAAGCTTAGCTTCCACATCTGAAAAATGGGAATCACACCACTTCCACATGGCCATTGTCAAGATTGAGATAATGTAAGTGAAAATACTTAAGACAGGGTTATTTGCATACATGATGGGTATTTGAGAAATGTTTGTTCGGTATTTACTGAGCACCTACTATCTAGCAGACACTGTTCCAGGAACTGAAGACTCATCAGAGAACAAAACAAAAGGTCTGCTCAACTGGGATTGATGTTCTAAATGGGAGACATAACCAGAAAGAAAAAAAGAGAAAGAGAGACAGAGAGAGATGGATGATAGATAAATAGCCAGTCAGTTAGTCTAGTAGTGATAAGTACTAGAAAGAAACATCAAACAGATAAGGATGAGGAGAAAGAGGAGTGGTCATATTATGTCACTTACGATAGCCAAGAATGACCTCACTGATGAGAGACATCTGATGAGAAACCTGAGTGAAATCAAGGTATGACTATGGGATTATATGGGGATGCGTATCCCAGGCAGGGCAAGAGCTCATGCCAAACCCTGGGGCGGGTATGATGGGCTGGTCTGACCCCGGAGACAGAAGGAGGCCAGTGGGGTGGAGCACCTGAGTGAGCAGACACTGGTGGAAAGTGCAGTGAGAAGGGAAGCCAAGAGCAAAGGTGAGGTGGGGAAAGGTCTCAAGCCCTGGCCGTGTCTTAGGCACCTTTACACATCTGGAGACGTAGTGGGCAGGGGCCAGGGACAGACAGGGCTGCACTCCTGTCCCTCTGCCTTCCCTGCAGAGAGGAGGATCTACCAGCTGTGCTCCAACAGTCTCACTCCTTCATGTTTTCAACTGTTCAAATGTTTGCTCAAATGGCAAATATTGGCTCCAATGGCTTCCATGGTCAGGCAGCAGTCTAGAGACAAAAACTGAGCAAACCTTGAGATCTTGCTTCTCATGGACCTACCTGGCCATGGAAGGAGACAGAATACATCAAAACGAAAATAAACGCATTAGCTGGGCTACGAAGACAATCAAATAAGGTGGGCTGATAGAGTCCTCGTCTTAGGTATAAAAATCCTCTTGGGCCAGGATCCTGCTGTTGCCTTATATTTCAATGCCCAGTTCTAGCACAGTCCTAACTGGTGCTCTGAGTAGCATTGCTGTAAACAATTGACCAACAGTAATCAACATAGGCTGGCAAGAGCCCCAAGAGATCAAGAGAGCCCCATTTTCCTCCTGGCACGAACTTTTCCAAACTACAGGGTTGAGGAAATGCCAACTCTTTATGTAACTAAGAAATCTCTAAGATGTGGAGTTTTTTATTTGCTTGGTTTGTTTCTTCTTTTGTTTTTTAAACGTGGTTCATAGGACACCTGCCACAAAATCATCTGGGGTCTTTATTAAATAAAATACAAACATCTGGGCCCTGCCTCAGACCCACTGAATCAGAATAACTGGAGAAGGAGCCCAGACAACTGTATTTACAATCACCTCCTAAAGAATGTGGATGCTACATTGCTGATGTTTGAGAGCCACTGCTCTAAAGCAAAAGTACAAGGCTTCTTTTCATTTCAGTTGTAATTGTCTCCACAAAGCATTCTTAAGAAAGCTCTTCTGTAAACTTCCTCTGCAGAAACTGCAGCACCAGTCACAAGCTGACTGTTCAAAGAGATGCAAAGGGAGATGGGGCCCGCGTGACGAGAGCAACCCATCAACTGATCCACATGCAAAAAACTCCACATGCAGAGACACTGGATGGCTTTAGTGGAAGTGCCTCACTGTCTGGGGAGCTGAAGGAGAGACTTTCTGGAATATTCCCTACCTGTGAAGAGGGCATGGTAGTGGAGGCCCTTCTCCTTGTCCTGATGGGAGCAGACATCAAATAAGTAGGCTTTGATGGGCCCATCAATGAAGTCAGCAGCAAAATCAAAGAGAACCACACCTATCATGGTGACACTTATGGCCCAGACCAGCTTCCTCCTTGGGTTAGCAATCAAAGCTAAAAGAAAAATAAACAATGGTCTCCTAAATTCTGTTTTAGAATCATCCATCCGTGTTTTGTAATTTCCACCTAAACCTCTTGTCATAAAATCATCTCCCTTGCTTTTATTTTGCTTTATGTTCCAAATAAAATAGCTTCATATTTTTTCAGGTTTTAAAAACTTATGCAAGCGAATGTCCAGAAAGCACAAGTCTATGGAGACAGAAAGTAAATTAGTGGTTGCCTAGGGCTGGTACATCGGAGAAAAGGGGAAGTGACTGTTGATGGTACTGGGTTTCTTTTTCGGGTGATGAAAATGTTCTAGAATTAGAGAATGGTAATGGTTCACAACCCTGTGAATATACTAAAAGGCACTGAATTGTACACTTTTAAGCAGTGAAATTTCTGGCATATAAAATATCTCTTTAAATAAAAAAGTATGCATGTTTATTGCAAACAATTCTAGGGATATAGAAAAAGCTGAGGGAGATGCTTCCAATCTCAGCCCCAGAGGAGGTCATTCTTTGAGGCCTCCTATATGGACCTCTGCACATATGGACACAGGTGTACAATGGTAGTCAAGTGCAGTGCTTCTCAAAGTTTGGCATGTTGAACTATCGCTTGTACATCTTGTTCAAACACAGATCACTGGCCCTGTTTCCCAAGACTCTGATTCAATGGGTGAGGCTGAAGTGGGCCTGAGAAGCTGCATCTCGAATAGTCCCTGCTGATCATGAGGGGCAGGTCAGAAGCCACACTTTGACCTGCAGTGGAACAGCAATGATGTAGTAACCATATAATTTCATATAATTTCATCTCCTCACAATTTTTAACAGCTAGATATTCATTCTATGGATGTCCTGTAATTCATTCACCCAACCTCCTATAAAAGATACATTGTCATTTCTCTTGTTTCAGTTTGTTTTTTAAACTTAAGAATAGCATAGATTATATATACATGTTTTAAAAATTACAGTATGAAATTAGATGAAAAATAAGCCTAGCCACAGCTTCTCACCTCCAGTCCTTCAGTAATCCTCCTTAGAGTCAACAAAGCTTATCGGCTTTCTGTTCATTCTCCCAGAAATATCTTATTTGTACATTTATGCTTTCTTTGAAATATGTACAAATGATAATTGATCATCCCACCTCATAATCATCTATTCGGCTAGCTTGAGAATTAACGGTCTAAAAATGTATGTTATTTATAGTGATCCTTTTTGCAATGCAATTTTATTGTACTACCATCAATTACTGATTAATTGGTAGCTGATTAATGGCTAGAAAAAAATGCCTACCCTCAGGTTTGTTTTTGTCCAGAATTTATAATGCCAGAAATGTCCCCTTGAGCTGATGGGCTTAGACCCTACACCTATTAAAAGGCTCTACATAAAACTATGAACAGAATTAACTCATTTGGATACACAGGTGATTTATTGTAAATATTTATGGAGCCATTTGGCAGCTGGTCAATTTGATCAAGTATTAAATAGAGCATAATGGGCTCAAACAGTAACTCAATTGACAAATATGTAAAAATATTCAATTTGATAAAACAGATACAAATTTAATCCTATTTTTAAATCTTCACAATAATGAAAGATATTTATTTTTATATTTCTAGAAGCAGAGGTTCCCCAGCCACAGAATCTGGGCCAAATTTGTCAAAGGTGGAAGTTCATTGTAACCTAGGAGAGATCAATTCTAACAAATTTCTATGAAAGGTCAAACAAATTAACATTCTCCTCCTGCAGAGGCGCACGCTAAGACACATATCGCTGCCCACCCCACCTTGTGCAGTCCACTTACCTGCTACCACGGCATCCCCATTGAGGTACAGAGCCATGCCCACGAGCATCATGACTCCCAGGGTGAGGATGTAGGGTCTTCGGCGGCCCCACCTGGACTGGCAGTGGTCGCTGGCCGATCCGACCACGAGTTGCAGCAGGAATCCCAGGATGGGGCTGAGGAACCACACAATGCTGTACAGACTACTGGGCAGACCCACGCTGAGCAGGACTGGGGTCACATATGCTGCCTCCACCGCGTAGCAGAACTCTCTTCCGAACATGGCCATGCTGTGCATGATGAGTCTGCCGGTGGGTCTTTTAGGAGGCTCCACAGGGTCAAAGGGGCCGTCATCAGCTAGGGATTTATAGATGTGGTGGCCGGCTTGCCCACTGTTGCCACCCATGGCCACTGGGAGAGGAACACCTCCTGCGTGGTGCTAGGGTCTGTGCTTCAAACTGGATTTGACGTGGAGCCTGGCGGAGCAACAACAGAGATGGTCAGGCTTGGGGAGGGGCTCAAATTCTTTCCTGCCTCTAAGATCACAAGTTATGATGAGAGGGAGGGGGTGGTGCTGGAAAGCATGACAGAGATTAGAAGCTGTGAGTGAGCCCTCTGGCTCCTTAGAAAGTTGGAATGTTTTTCCCCAAAGAGGTCTTCCTTTGTACTGTTCTCTCTCTCTCTCACACATGCACACTCAATTACACGAGATCACACACACACGGCTTTTCTCCCTCTCTCACATACATGTTATTACACATGATCACACACATGGTTTCTCTCTCACATACATGCTATTACATATGATCACACACCTTGCTTCTCTTTCACACACACTATTACACATGATCACACGTGGCTTCTCTCTCACACGCATGTTATTTCACATGATCACACACAGCTTCTCTCTCATACACAATATTACACATGATCACACACATGACTGCTCTCACACTATTACACGTGATCACACATGGCATCTCTCACACACACGTTATTACACATGATCACACACATGGCTTCTCTCTTACATGTTATTTCACATGCTCACACATGGTTTCTCTCACATTTGCTATTACACATGATCTCACATGGCTTCTCTCTCACACACATGCTATTACACATGAACACACACATTGCTTCTCTTTCACACACACTATTACACATGATCACACATGCCTTCTCTCTCACACACACATGCTATTTCACATGACCACACACATGGCTGTGAGGTAATAAAGCCTTATTATGTAGAGGTTATGTCAAAATGTAAATAAATTGGTACCTTTTGGTAAACTTCTTTTTATAGATATAGACATTCTATCTTTTCCTGACTACAAGTTTTCTACACTCACAGCTCAGGGGTGAAATAACTAGATTTAAAATGGTGGCAGGTCACACCCTTCCCCAAATCATTAGCTGTGTCATATCGCCCTGATATTTTTCCTTGTTGCACTTAATACTTTTTACAACGAGATAATTCTGGGTTTATTCCATATCCTGTGTTTGTCTTTGATTTATTTAAGAGCAGAGAACAGGTCTGTTTTGCTCATTACGGTATCCCCAGCAACTATCATGATACCTGGCACATAGTAGGTCTTCAATAAATATTTGCTAAAGGAATTACTGAGTGAACAAAACATATACACTACATTTTGTGCTGCCTGTCAGCTGCCTGTCTGCTCAGCTCTATTTCCTTTGGTGCTCTTTATTTTATGGGGCTACATTTCCAGGGTTCCCTTGTTTTCTGGCTTCTAGGTAGATTTGGCTAATAGGAGGCACTGGTAGGAAGACTAGGGGTGAGAGAGAAGGAAAGAAGCCAGGATATTTCCCTAGATTTCTTTCTCCTCCCTGAGAGATTGCTGGCAGCGTCTGTGTCTCCAAGGTGGGTCCAGCAACTTTGGCTTGGGTCCAGGTAACACCAACTTTCCCATCACCCCTGCAGCCATAGGAGTGGCCCTGGCTTCTAGTTTTGTTCATATCTGGGTTGCTTCACTATCTCCTGGGTTGCTCTACTCTTTCATCACCAGTGGAATGCTTTATATTAAATTTCCTCTGTTTTTAAAGATTTTAAATGAGTTATATTTTCCTTGCTGGACCCTGAGTTCAAATGAAAATTCTGAGTTGTAGGAAACACAATATTTTTTATATATATTTATTTACAGACAAGGTCTTCTTCTATTGCCCAGGCTAGAGTACGGTGGCTCAATCCTAATTCACTGTGGCTTCAAACTCCTAGGCTCAAGTAATCTTGAGCCACGCTTCTGAGTAGCTAGGACTACAGGCACACAGCACCATGCCTTGCTAATTTTTTTTACTTTTATTTTTTGTAGAAACAGAAGTCCAGCAGTGTTCCCCAGGCTGATCTCGAACTTTTGGCCTCAGGTGATCCTCCATGCCTGGGCTGGAAACCGTAACCTTATGGGAAAGTTCCTAAAAATGGCTGAAGAGCAAAACTGAAGGCCATAATATGAAAGCTTAAATTCTGATTCTGCCTCTTCCTAGTTGCATATTCATGAGCAAATTATTTCAACTAGTGTTTCTAAAACTATGCCAAGGCACCCAGGGCATTAGAGTGACCTCACAAGAGTATTTCAGGATATTTAAAAATTTGAACATAGTAAACACATTGAAAATCAACATCTGTCAGACATCACATGAACTACTAGTGAGGTAGTTCATGCTTTCAACATAAGATTGCACTATAATCCTCGGGATTTCATATTTTTGGAGACTGGGTTTTCCAGTCAGTCTGATAAAAAAGCAAGTACTATATGGACATCAACATGGAGCAGAAAATGACAACAGCAGGGTCCAATCTGATTCCAGCTGAGAAGTTGCACAATGTGCAACAGGTGCATACATCTTCTTAGTAAGTAGTTGTGATTAACAATAAAATAGAAATGAAATACATTTTCTTTTTATTTATGTGTAGTCTATTTTTCAAACAGCTAATAAGTTGTTAGGACATAAATATTTAATTTGTTGGGACCTAATTATTTATAAATTGAATGGTTAGATATTTCTTTTGGTTTAAGCCACCATGAAAAAATTACTGAGGCACTAAGGAAAAAATGAACTAAGAATTCCTTCTGAGTCTCTGTTTTCTCATCAGTAAAATGAAGAAATCTGCCCCATCTTCCCCTTACAATTGATTGTTGAAGGACAGTGGAGATACTGTACATAATGGACCTTATTGATGACCCACTCAACATCCATTTTCTACTTCCTCTGCTCTGATGGCACCTGGATTAGATTGTGGAATCCACCCCTTCCTCACATGCCTTTGGGAAGTTGAGTCCAGGGAAGTTCCAGGAGCAGGCTGGTTTTATGTAAAGATAATCCTGTCTTCTTTGTCAAAGACTGGTTTAAGAATAGCTCGTAACTTAACTCAGTCCAAGGAGACGCAAGACAGTTTGCTGGGGGCTCCTGAGATCTTATGTCTGGATATTGCTTTGTGTGGGCATTAAGATCCAGAACTTGCTACGAGCCTGAGGAGAAATCAAACACACAGAGAATGGAAAGTTGACAGCCCAGAGAACTGTGGGAAACAGCGCTCAAGTGACTGGATACAGGCAACCCTAAAAGTCACCATCCCTCTGGACTCTAGGGAGTAAGCCAAAACATTTCCTTATTATTTTGGATATTGTTATTTGCAGTTGAAGGCATTCTGATTCGATATAGGTGAAAATATTTTGTAAATTACAAAGTGTGATGTAATTGTTGCTGAAGTTTGGAATGTGCTTAGAGGGAGAACATGAACCCCAAGACAAAAAGCCTGGATGCAACCAATCACTCTGTTTCATGTGACTTACTTATCACCATAGTTTGTGGCATTGCACACTTCCTACATTGCACAATCAAGAGTGTAAATAAATGTATATCAATGTCTTCAAGAATATATAATTCCTCTTTCACTAGAATTTGCTACCTTCAATTGACCACTTCTCTTCCACTCTCCTTTAAACTTCCTATTTTCAGCCAGGCGCAGTGGTTCACGCCTGTAATTCCAGCACTTTGGGAGGCCGAGGTGGGCAGATAACAAGGTCAAGAGATGGAGGCCACCCTGGCTAACACAGTGAATCCCTGTCTCTACTAAAAATACAAAAAATTAGCCAGGTGTGGTGGCAGGCTTCTGTAATCCCAGCTACTTGAGAAGCTGAGGCAGAAGAATCGCTTGAATGTGGGAGGCAGAGGTTGCAGTGAGCCAAGATCGTGCCACTGCATTCTAGCCTAGGCGACAGGACAGGACAAGACTCTGTCTCAAAAAAAAAAAACAAAAACAAAACAAAAATAAAAAAATTTTTTTCAATTTTCTCCTTACCTGTCCCTTATTTCTAAATATACAGTTTGTCAACAGTTAACTGAACAAACAGAGGTGTAACATTTTTTGCACAGGGTCTTAGACTCTTCAGAAAAAAAGGAAAGTATGGGTCACTAACAAAAGCTACTAACCTTGCTTTTATATATTCACTCTTTAAAAGTTCACAACCTACAAAAACCAATTTTTCATTTGAACATTTTGTGTAAAGTCAACTAATTACAGAAATCAATACTCTAAGCTAGTCTGTTTATTTTCAGATTTTGCCAACTTGCTTTTATCCTCTCCCTCACTGATCCATTCAACAGGTATTTTTTTTAAGCACCTATTATAACAGTAACCAAGGTAAAAAGATTTGATTCATATCCCTTAGGATAGTGCTACTCAAAGTGCAGTCATTGAACCACAATCATAATCACCTGGAAGCTTGGTGGAAATGCACATCCTTGGTCTTAGAATCTCTAGGGGTGGGGCTCAGGAATCTATTTTAACAGTATCTCCAAGTAATTATTTTGCTTGCTAGAACCATTACTCTGGGAACGTATGTCCCAGTGAATAATTTTGTAAAGTATAGGAAAGGCAATTACTGTCCTTGTAGATGTGTATGAAGTGCAGTGGAAACGTAGGAAGGGGCTTAGGAATAGGAGCTGATACTGTTCACCTAGGATGTTTAGGCCCTTTACAGGTATTGTCTTAGACATCACAATGACAGTGAGATGTGAACCCAAGGCCCTTCTGACTCCACAACTCATAATCACTGTACAAAAACTATGCTAGGGTTGAGAAGCACAGGAGGATTCACAAAGAAGGCTGTGTTCCAGCCCAGTCTGAGTTTGCTAGATCAACAGGCTGGAGCAAAAGGGGTCTTGATAATCCTGGAAAATAGCGATGCAGTATACAGAAAGAAATGGAAACAAGAGAGACCATGACATAGAAATCTCAGCTAGTCCAATGTAAGTCCTGGGGAACAGGAGGACAGGGATGGGACTGGACAGCTAGCTAGAAGTCTTATTGTAAGTAAAGAGTTGATATGCTACGTAAATGAGTTTATATTCTACTCTAGGAGAAAAGAACAACACAAGATTTTTGCAGGACTGAAAATTCAGTGTGGTGTCAAAAACATACCCAGTGGAGTAACATGATAAAAAATATTAATAAGGCAATGATACTAGAGGTCAAAGCTGACAGGGCAACTGAACTGGAGTCTTGAGAAGAGCTAAGAGGGGCCTGAATGAAAACTGCAATGGGGGATAGACAGAGGGCATGGATTCAAGTGCTGTTGAGGTAGAATGGACAGCACTTCACTCTTGAGATGTATTCATTTAATAAATATTTACTCTAAGTTTCTGCTATTTGCTTGGCACTATTCTAGCAACTGGGGCTTTTACAATGAATGAAACATACAAAATCCCTCATAAAGCTTCCATTCCAGTGTGTGTTGGTGGGCTAGCGGGGCGGGAGGGATTGAGCAAATATGTCAGTAGTGATACATGGTACAAAGAAAAACAAAATGGGGTGAAGGGATAGCAAGTGATGAGGTGGCTGCTATTTTAGACAAAGGCTGGGAAAGGGCTCTCCGCAGCAGGGGAACTGGGCAGTGGCCTCAAAGAAGTGAGGATAAGCTCAGGGCCTATGAGGGCGGAGAGAGGCATGGTGGGAATGGAAGCAGGAAACTGTTGAGAGAGGAAGACTTGCCTGGCAGAACTCAAACGATGGCACAATGTGAGAAAAAGAGGCATGTCAGTGAGGCTAACAGGCAGCTGCACAGAGAAGCCTGGATCCCAGCAGAGAGGACTAGATGGGAGTGGAAGTTATCTGCCAGAAGCCTGGAGAACATCTGCCAACGTTCCCATTCAGAGACACTGACTGAGTGATTTCCAGTTAAATTAAAATGGTCAGGCTTCTCCATCTAAGAACATTCACTCTGGTAAACAATAAGCGAAAAAGATTTCAATGAATCACAAAATGCGATTTAAATGGTATTTAAAGGGTTTTCTTAAAAGCTTTATGCAAACTTAAAAGCACAAGTACACTTTAGGGAAAAAGAAAGCTTTATTTAATAAATTATATTAATTCATTCAAAATATATGTACACAAGTATCTTAATATCAACAAATATATCAAGCAAACTGGAAGGCAGAATAACTATCATAATTTAGTATAAATACCCAAAGGATTTCTAAATCAAAAGCCCTTATAACCATTTTCAGAATTCAATCATCACTGTAGAATCAGAGTCTGCGGGGTTTTTTTGTGATTAGAGTGGTAGGACACTGCCATACTGTTCCTACATGTTTCCACGCACACAATGTTATGTGTTACGCTACACTGCAAATGCAGTATTCAAATTCACTTGAGCTGTGGGCCTGGAAGTTAGAGACTAGCTTTCACCTTATGACTTTCAATGATTTTATCTGAGGTGAGCTGATCAATCTCTTTGAGGCTGAATCCAAATTCTTTAAGTATCTCCTCAGTGTGTTCTCCTACAAAAGGATCCCTTTTGAAAGAAGGGACAGCTGGAGTGTCTGACAGCAGAGGTGCAGGGCGGGGGCTCACGTCCTGCTCCTCATTGGTGATAAATGAGCCCCGTTCCTTGTTGTGATCATGACTGACAACCTCCTCAAAAGTCAGAACCGGAGTCACACAGGCATCTGTGCCATCAAAGATTTGACACCACTCTGCCTTTGTCTTCTTTGCAAATACATCTGCAAACTTCTTCTTCATTTCTGGCCAATCATTCATGCTCATCTGATTGGGAAGTTCATCAGGCTTTAGCCCAAGTCCTGAGGAAAAATAAAATTTCTAAAATTATTATGATTTGAACAGAGCAATTATAATCAATGAAAATGAATGCTGAGCCCACTGTACTATGCAAAATAAGATGTTCTAGAAGGGCTTCTCAAGTGAGGCAAGAGAAAAAAATGTAAAGTCAGTTTGAGGTTGGAGCAAAAGGCTGAAGAGGGCAGAGGTAGTCAGACTCCTCACTACCCAGATTTTATTATTCATGTTTCATCAAAAGTAGTGTTCAATAGTCTGGTTTCCAGAAATTGATTTCCTACTTCTTAGTAGATTTTGAAAAACAATTTCCCCAAGATGTTATTACAGTCATACTGAGTTAAAACAACTCCATATTTTCTAAAATGTACTCAAACCTTATTAAAAAATACAATATAAACAATTTTACACATGACCATCTCAGTTTCCAAGGAAGAAGCCTGAAGACAAATTATTTAATTCAGGATTGCAATTTTATAAATACACTCATTTCTCTTTATTTTGTTAAAATAAAAGAGCTGGAATGGCCAGGAGTGGTGGCATGAGTATAGTGCAAGCTACTTGGGTGGCTGAGTCTGGAGGATAGCTTGAGCCCGGGAATTCAAGGCCTAGCCTGGGCAACAGAGCAAGACCTCCATCATCCATCCATCATCCATCCATCCACCCATACATACATACATTTTACATACATACATATATACATAAATTTTTAAAATGAAAGAGCCCAAAAGGGCCAGGCATGGTGGCTCATGCCTGTAATCTCAGCACTTTGTGAGGCCAAGGTGGGTGGATCACCCAAGGTCAGGAGTTTGAGACCAGCCTGGCCAACATAGTGAAACCCAATCTCTACTAAAAACACAAAAATTAGTCAGGTGTGATGGCAGGCGCCTGTAATCCCAGCTACTCGGGAGGCTGAGGCAGGAGAATTGTTTGAACCCAAGAGGTAGAGTTGCAGTGAGCCAAGATCGTGCCACTACACTCAAGTATGGGTGATAGAGCAAGACTCTGCCTCCAAAAGAAAAAAAAAAAGCCAAAAATAGCTTTTTGTACCAGGATAAAGGACTTGTAAGGTAACCAAAGACTCATGCAAACTGTTCCTATAACAAACATGACAGAAACTGATCAGCCAGTCAGTCTACAGTGAGGCATGCAGACTTTCTGGCATGAAAGGGACTTCAAGGGCCAATCAAGACGACAGTGCAGAGGACATGAAAACAGCCACCTGGGGATTTAACAGGAAAGGTGGTCTCTCTAGCTCTTGACCCCATCTATGTTTTCTTTACCAATTATGTGGTCTTACCCCTGAAGACACGCCCAAACTCCAGTGCTCATTAAATTATACCCAAAGGGCAGGGTCACTTTACAAGAGTTGGTAAACTATGATGCATAACACTGTATGTAAGTTTAGCCAAGTTAACTGAATAATCCTCACTTCCCTATCATGATCAAGGCTAACTATAAGTTGCTCTGAAGATGAGGCAGGAAGACATGAATACTGAAGCTTCTTCCTAGGGTTTTGAGGGCTATGAGGAAACAAGAAGCACTAACAGAGTTCCAGATTTGTGTAAACAGTCTCTGGTGGAATATATAGGTACATTTTCTTCTGTAACCACCAGTCCCATTCAAACACCAGGAAGGATATGAGGCAATAATTTCAGGTTATCACTATAATCTGCAGAGAAATGCTTTTAAGGATGTCTTTTACTTGATGATCTTTCTTCATTGCCCTGAACTCTGACTGAGAGGCACATAAAATGAGCAGCAAGCCAAAAGTAGTGATCTTCACATGCTTTTAAAACAGTTTCTTTTTATCAGAATTGATCAGAATCATAATATTAAGTAAAGCTGGAGCCAATATATTCTCTAACATTATACTTGAGATTACACAGATCATAGTTTGTATGCTAGAAAAATACTAGAAATCAAAAGCCTCCAGATCCTACCCTAACTCTAACACCCCAATTCTCCCATTGTCTACCATCTCATCTCAGCCTATAATCTCCCACCCTGTCCATGACCCTGACCAAGCCACAGAATTAAACATCAGTGGTTTAAGGTGAGCTGTTTGCTATGCTCCTGACAATCCAATATGGAACTTGGAATCCAGTCCCAAGACTCAGGATCCATAATTGTATAAATACAGTGATAGCTATGGTACAATCACTATGAAATTTCTGGTATTTTAAGTCAAAGAGATTTTTCAGGAACTGGCCTGGAGCCTTAGACACCATTTAAAACTTGGGAAAGCATGTTTTGATTTCAAAAAAACTACCATACACATACACACACACACACACATGTAATTAAACAAAATGCTTATTCTTTTAAGTACATGTCATAAACTTTACTGCTTTATAATATTAAGTATGTAGTAAGCAGTCAAAATTCATGTTAAGTATTCAATGATATATGTCCAGGATGGCAATTGTAAACATTATTTTTATAATGAAAAATTGGAAAAAATGTAAAGGAACTTGCATAGGGAACTGGTTATATAAATTTTAGTACAGGCAGATCATGAAATACATGATATGACTGCTATATAAAAGGGGTGAGGGTGAAGATCTTTTGTACTGACATGAAATAATGTCTTTGCTATACTGTCATCTAAAAAGAGCTATAGGCCAGGCATGGTGGCTCATGCTTATAATCCTAGCACTTTGGGAGGCTGAGGCAGAAGGATCAGGCAGCCGAGGTCAGGAGTTTGAGACCAGCTTGGCCAAGATGGTGAAACCTCGTCTCTACTAAAAATACAAAAATTAGCTGGGCATGGTAGCAGGTGCCCATAATCCCACCTACTCGGGAAGCTGAGGCAGGAGAATGATGCCTGGGTGACAGAGGTCATCCAGCTTTTGAAAACCTGGGAGGCAGAGGTTAGGTTGCAGTGAGCCAAGATCACAACATTGCACTCTAGCCTGGGAACAGGATGAGACTGCATCTCAAACAAACAAAAAGAGAGCTATAAATTTTATACACACACACACACACACACACACACACACACACACACACACACACACACATTATACATTGTAAAATAGAAAATAACTGCTGAGTGTAGTGGCTCACGCCTGTAATCCCAGCACTTTAGGAGGCTGAGGCAGGAGGATCACTTGAGCCCAGGAGTTCAAGACCAGCCTGGGCAACAGAGTAAGATCCTGTCTCTACAAAAAATCAAAGAGTTAGCCAGGCGTGGTGGCACATGCCTGTGGTCCCAGCTACATGGGAGGCTGAGGCAGGAGGATTGCTTAAGCCCAGGAGGTCAAGACTGCAGTGAGCCATGTTTGTGCCACTGCACTCAAACCTGGGCAACAGAGCAAGACCCTGTCTCAAAAATAAAATAGAATAATTGTTTGTTTGTATGTGTACAGTAAAAATTCTTGAAGGCCACATCCCAAATTTTCCCAAAGTAGAAGAACAAAGGAAAATCTGCATTCTTACTTTGTAAAATCTGAATTATTTTTTTTCTAGCAAATACATAATTTTAAATTTTTATTTCATTTTTGAAAATTGTGGTAAAATATAATCCCAGCACTATGGGAGGCCAAGGAGGGCAGACCACTTGAGGTCAGGAGTTTGAGACCAGCCCGATCAACATGGTAAAACCCCATCTCTACTAAAAATACAAAAATTAGCCAGGTATAGTGGTGGGCACCTGTAATCCCAGCTACTCAGGAGGCTGAGGCAGGAGACTCACTTGAACCCAGAAGGCAGAGGTTGCAGTGAGCCGAGATCATGCCACTGCACTCCAGCCTGGGTGACAGAGGTCATCCAGCTTTTGAAAATTATCTGTTGATAAATAGCTTTTGGAAATTATCTATTGCTTACCTGATTGTACTATAAGAGCCTTGCTATTTCAAAATGTCATAAAATTGTCAGTGTTTTCAGATTTTTATTTGTCCTAGAAAATGGCAGGGGCACAGCAGAGTATGCACCTTAAAAAGACTTTGCAAACTTATGTTTAGAAACTGAAGATCTAGATTAAAGTATTGTCTCAAAGATCTAAAATACAAAGGGGAGTAAATTAGGTATGTAATTAGTACTATCTCAAAAAAATATTATTTATTTATTTATTTATTTATTTATTTTTTGAGACAGTCTCTCTCTCTCTCTGTCGCCCAGGCTGGAGGACAATAATGCGATCTCAGTGCACTGCAATCTCTGCCTGAAATTTAAATTTCATGCTGTTTAGTAGCATGATAAAAACTTGCAGCATCCTGCTCCATCCTGTCCTGGACATGAATCACCCCTTTGTCCATCCCATCCACACTGTGGGGCTACCCACCCATTAGTCACTTAGCCAACTTGGTTATCAGGCTGACTGCTGTAGTATTGCAGGGCTTGTGTTCAAGTAACCCTTATTTTACTTCCTAAAGGCCCCAAAGGTTCCAGGCAGAGGTGATGCTGGCAATGTGGACATGCCAAAGAGAAGCCTAAAGTGCTTCCCTTACGTGAAAAAGTGAAAGTTCTCAGCGTAAGGGAAGAAAAAAATTTGCATGCTGAGGTCGCTAAAATCTATGGTTAAGAATGAATCTTATATTCAGGTGATTGTGAAGAAGGGGAGAGCAGAAAGAAATTCATGCTAGTTTTTCTGTCTTAACTCAAACTGAAAAGTTACAGCCAAAGTGCATGGTAAGTGCTTAAGATGGAAGATGCATTAAATTTGTGGGTGGAAGACATAAAGAGAAGCATCTTCCAATTGACAGCAATCAGGTTCAGTACTACCTGCAGTTTCAGGTACCCACTGGGGCTCTTGCAATGCATCTCCCACAGATAAGAGAGGACTATGGTATGTTTTAAAATAACAGGATACGCCAAGGAAGGGAGTTAACTTCCAGAATGGCAGAATGAGAACCTTCAAAAACCTGCATTAAAGCAATGAGAACCCTAGCAACAACTGTCAGAATCAACTTTTTCATAATTCTGGAAATTAAAAGCTTGCAGCATTCCAAGGAGCATTTATTCAAGAAAAACAGCTGAATCTCAGTAGGACCAGTGAGTTTTTTGGTGTTAGAATTTGTGCTAATTTCAACCCTCTCCCTGCGGTAGCCTTGAAAACCAGCTACCTTTCAACTCTGGTTAATTCTGAAAACCAGCAGGAGAATAGCCCCAGGAGGAGGAAAATGAGTTTGGAGCTTCCCCCAAAAACCCCATCCCCAGAGAAATGACATTATTTAGCCTGTCTGGCAGCTTCCTGAAAGGCTCCATTTTCAGGGCTTGTCTTTCTGTAATCTGACTTAGAGCTCACTTTGCTCTACCCGTAAAATGTTGATTTAAAAAAAATGGCAGTATTTTATCTATTTTATTGCAGGTGCGGTAAGCTGTCTAAGGTGGTGTTACCTGTTGTCTAAGGTGGTGTTACCTGCTGCAGCTAATGAGATGGTAACCAAGAAACCTAAAAGAAAAAACTGGGGGAGAGAGATCCAAGATGGCCGATTAGCAACAGCTCAGGAACGTAGCTCCCAGTGAAAGCACGGAGAACAAGTGGATGCCGCACTTTCCGACGAATTTTTGTTGCTCACAGACTGGGAGATTCCTGGCAGAGGAGCCACACGGGGCGCCAGCGCGACTCTTTTGGCCAGCGCGACTCTTTTGGCCGGCGCGGCTGTTTTGCCGGTGCCACAGCGCAGCGCTTCCCGGTGCGGAGTATACAGGACAGACGGGCTCGGCTGGTCCCATCCCCACAAGGAAAACAGCAATTGCAAGCGCTGAGGACTGAGAGTTTCACAGCAAGCACAGCGAACCCGGGAAGGTCCGGCTCTGTGGTGAAGGGGCGTCTGCCAAAGGAAAACTGAGAAACAAAAAAACTTCATCACCGGGCGGAGAGAGATCCAAGATGGCCAATTAGCAGCAGCTCAGGATGGGAGCTCCCAGTGAAAGCGCAGAGAGCGAGTGGATGCCGCAATTGCAGACCAATTTTTGATGCCCACAGACTGGGAGATTCCTGGCGAAGGAGCCACCCGGGTCCCCAGCGCAACTCTTTTGGCTGGCACGGCGCTTCTCGGTGCGGAGCGTACGGGACTGGGTGCCCAAAGGCTCCGCTGGTCCCATCCCCACAAGGAGAACAGCAATTGGAAGCACTGAGGACTGAGAGGAAGCACAGCTGAACCCGGGAAGGCCCAGCTCTGTGGGGGAAGGGGTGCCCCCCGAAGGAAAACTAAGAAACAGAAAAAACTTCATCACCAACAAGCCGGACGTCCACTCAGAGACCCAATCTGAAAGTCGGCAATTACAAAGACGACAGGTGGATAAATCCACAAAAATGGGAAGAA